>CAJQUW010002195.1:0-17685 GCA_907163375.1 Prostheceraeus crozeri | reverse complement strand
TACCGCGTATAGATTTACCTCTACATCCGCTCTCTGCTTATCATCTAGCCAGACAATCAACTTCGCGTTTCTTCCGCCATTCGCATCCCGAGCCCCAACGTTTCTATTGCGCATATGATGTGCACATCTCTCTAGCGGCTCAAAAGAAAAGCGACGGTAATGGCGCGCATGGGATTCGTCTGGCCCTAGAAGTGCGGGCGTCCGCTCACATTCGGCATTCGCTTATTGAAACAACGTGATGGACAGGCAATGCATTTCATTTTCCAAATTAACAACCCAACTGAGTTGAACCTGCTTGGACTGTTTGATCAGACCAGAACATGAGACCCGACAACATCATGTCTATCTCCTTGGGGAAATGGGAAAAACCCATAAGCATGGGTATGTCACGTGTGCGCATCCCGTCTGCGAAATCATGGGCCTTCTGCGACCTCGACCCTTGCGACAAATACCTTGACATCGACTTCTTCTTTCAACCTGCTTCCGTCGAAACTTATAGTAGTTATGGAAAACTTAATTTATCCGTTTCAAAAAAGCTAGGTTATCGAATCGCCACCAAGACTGGTGAAACGAACGCAGTTCTTTATTTACGTCAACACGTGGCTATTGCCATTCAGATAGGGAACTGCCCCTGTGTCTCGGAAACTCTTCCAGCTCCTGCAGCTGCTTTCCATTCCTATAATTGACTTTCAAAGTTTTTACATACAGCTTTTTGATACCAATAATTGTGTTGATTTTCATATAATATAATAATATTCCACAAAATAATGATAATAATAATCAGCATTTATTTGTAGATGAACAGCCACGGTTGATCATAATATATATAATATAATTAAAGTAAATTATAAAACGTCTGAAGCGATTCCTGTCTATTCAAGAGCTCATCCTTCTATATAACGCTACTGTTCTTGGGACGCTGGAATATGATAGTGCGTTTCTGGTAGGAATGAATAAGAAGAACTCTGAGAAATTCGAGAAAGTAAGACGCCGAGCACACCGAATAATTTGCGGGTCAGAATGCAATTGTGACTCTTTCACACCACTCCGTATGAGAAGAGAAATTTCCGCTCTACGAATTTTCAAAGCGATGTCCAATAAAGACAATTTGTTGAACTACTTGGTTCCTAAGCAATTCCTACGCTCCTCACTTTTTGAAGTTTCTTTTTGCCGTACACAGTTGCGGAAGTCGTCTTTCGTACCTTCATGTGTGACTTTAGTGAATAATCAAATGACTTGTAGTAACTAGTTTAATTTGAGCGTATATATTTTTTTTCCTTTTGTTATTATCTTCTTTGTAAATGATCTATATGACATGCATGTTGTGATTTCCATTCAAAAATACACGTTTTACTACTACTACTAAATGTGTAACTAATTACCGTCTAGAGGATGGCGACAGCCTATCACAGTGATCGACTACTATATATAATACATCCGAAAATGTGCTGAAATCCCAACAAACATGAAGAGTGCTCCTCTTGGGTCTTCTCGTGATCACCGTGTGCCTCTCAAGCACATGGGCGGCCGAAAAGCCTGAAACTGTCGGTAGGTGTCAAGTAAACATTTAAATGAATTTATTTTGATCATTGCGTCTCTTAGAACGCATAGGCATTTTCGGTAGACTTCAAACAAACTTACAATTAGCAGCATGCACTAGTTAGAAGATGAATAGCCTATATGCTCGCTACCTCAGACAGAAGCAACCCGAGTGATAATTTTGCTGCAGGAACAATGAACAACTATGTTGATCGCTTGATAGGCGTCTCTTGTTCCCATACAGTCACTGCTCGTCAACAATGCACACTCGTGTCTCAGATGGTGCACGAGATCTGCTGTACACTGAATCACTGAATTTAATATTGATATTTCATCCTTTTAGCACTCAACAAGCATTTTGGCACTTCTGTGAATCTAAGTTTGGCAATTCTAGTGTGCTCTTCTGTTTAGTACTCAGATTCATACTTAAATATGACTTTATGATTTGCAGTGTAGAGTGGAGGCATTTTATTCAATAAGAGTTCGGAAATCTTAAATACGAATCAAGATGAAACCCAAACTATGAAGAAGCCTTGCCAACGAATGGAAAATGACAACAACCATCAAGAAACATCCATCTAAAATGAGTTACTTTGATTGCAGCACAGCGCACCGAACTTTCAAGATACAGGACACGGATATATCTCTTCTTCTCAAGAATGCTGCCACCCGCATGCGGCTTAGCAAAAGAGTGCGAAGTTTGCGATGAATGTTGGCGAAGAGGAGGAGGCCTGGAGTACAATCTCAAATGGTGCACAAGATGGATGCGCAGCGGTGCACATTCTTTCCCTACTATCCACTCGGACCCAGTTCAACTAAATTTCCTTCCATCACCCAGTTTTTATATTTTAAGGCATATAGGTCGTCTCTCTAGCGACTTGACGCTTATGTGGATTATTTAGCTCCTATAGTTTATAACAACATCCTACATTGAACACTGTGTGCTTGCAAATAATTTGCTCCCTTCATGTTTTCATGTTCCATTTCGAAGCGCTTTCCTCTTAAAATTTCATGAATTGATAAAATTCTGAAATGTCCGAAAAGTTCAATTTTGCCATCGGAGACGTATTTCAGACCGATCTGGCGGCAGTGATCTTGGAGGACGACGAAGCGGAGACCTGCCGGTTTCACACCGTGTCACGTTAGGATCGAAAGTTATGTCGAAAGTTTTTTGCGAAAATTAGACTGCGTCATAAAAAATTCTAAGTTTGACCCGTTTCAGGTTGTTTCATTGCTGTTTCATATCATTTCACATAAATGAACAGTGCCCTACAGCAAGTGGTATAGTTCCGATTAAAAAGAATGTCAGCATGCAGAGAAAAGTGTAATTATAGAAAGATTCAGTTTTTTGCCGAGATTGCGCTCTTGTGTGGTCTAAAAAAGTATTTCATTAATTTTTGAAATTAATTTAGTGCCTCAAACGTATATAAGTAGCATAAAATTTATTCAATATCAAAAGGAATTAAATTTGCTAAAGGGTATCAGTTGCTTAAATTGAAATTATGCTGATTAATTATCAATCAATTTCATGTACCCGCATTACTAATGCAAGTCCTTCATACAGACTTTTTAAAGAGATCTTATTCTTGCTTCTTGATTCAAGTTTGCCAACTTAGCGAATCTAGGTAATAAACTTTTTTCCATCGGCTAAATGGAATTAATTAATCAGCAGACTGCATTCTACAGTCCTTGAAACTTACTGTTCAAACATTAAGTATCAAATGTTAAGAAAATTTCCATGCAGACAGAATTCAACTGTATTAATACATGTGGAAAAACTTCAGTTTAACATGGCATATAATTCACTGAATTAATTAATTCGATTTCTTTCTATTATGATTAACATTGTGGATACCATTTGCAACTTTGAAGTTGACTGTGAGAATTGTCCTTTGACTGCATTCAGTGTCAATCTTTGTGACATGAACAAGCTAAGAAAAAGACTCCTATGATAAGCAGAAGCCATTTAATGTGTTAATCACTTCCATGAAACCAACTTAATAACATTAGGCATTTGTATACGATGTCATCATGGACACGATGAAGCGAATACGATTCTTATACTTGCCTTCTTTATTTTTACATGATTATCAATTCCCGCGTTAAATTTCTCCAAACAGTAAAAATTGCAATCTCAACATTACTCTCACATCCCCACAACAGTCACAACAAGGAGTTCATTTTAATAGAATCGAAACTCCATGACAGTGGGCGATTTAATCATACGAAAAGCTGCTCTAACCTTATACTTTTGCTTCTTAGGGTATGACGAACTGAAGCATATTCTTCAATACAAAAGAGAATTAATTGTTCACTTTTAAATTTCATTGAATGCTAAAAAACAGATTCACATGTCAGATCGAGTGGCTTTCTTCTAGCAGCATACTTGTATTTTACATCAGTTAACGACAAGTATGTCATGCGTTTTGAGTATTTCATAGAACGTTGTGCAAAAATTAGGAAACTATATTATGACTACACAAACCGTGTAGCATTTATAAGCATAATCGAAAAATTTAAAAATCTTCAGTAAGGAGCATTGTCATACACTGTTTAACTCAAAAAAGCCGTATGGAAAGGTCCGAAAGGAAACAAACACTAGGTCCAATTAGTCACTATATGTGCACCCTCCAAGGTCCAAAACCGAAGGGTCCCAAAACAAGAAGGTCCCAAACTCGGATTTATGGTTTCCGTATGTAAGGTCCAATTTGTCACTATATGTAACCCTCAGGGGGTCCAAAACCGGAGGTCCCAAACTCCATTTTATGGTCCCGCATGTCAGGTCCAATTTGTCACTATATGTTTTACCTACTTGGGTCCTATACAATTATATACAACTATCGGTCCATATGTTTGGACCATCTCTAAGGCACAAATGGAAAAACTAAAAAATTAAAACACAGTGATTGATATATAAATGCAAAAGTATATATAACTACAAACAAAGTACATGTATATGGCAAAAAGTATATGTAGGTCTATACAAAATAATCTCTTGAGTTAGTAAGAGTTTCAAATGGCTCGTCAATATAGAAAGAAGCTAGCAACGAATTATTCTCATACTCATAATGACTTAAGAGAATTCGCACTTGTGCTTGTTCACAACTTTTCGTAATGCCAACAAGTGCTCCCAGAAGCTCAACAACGCTCTATATTCACTGAAACGTTGTAGATTGAAGCACAGAAAGCTCATTACCACACAGATATAGCTGTATAATGCCTTCACCCACATACGGCATCCATTAACCTAGACAAGCGGGAAAGTCATCGATCATCCCTGCAGCCTTCATGCTTTTTCGAAGAACGATCCGATCGGAACTATGCAATTTCCTGGCGGAAAATTCCAAGCCGCGCTTCAGCATCGTTTCTGAAAATCACAGAAATTTTGTTTTGAAACAATTGTATTATCAATTATAATCAAAAAACTGTTTTTTTTGACTCGGATTGGGATTAACTGGAGACATGAGCTTTTGTTTAAGTTTGATAGGTCATGACATGGGTGAATCAAGGTTAAAAAGTGTAATCAACCATGGATTAATAAGACAGTATCTGGTTTTAACAAACTAATAGAAGAACAAATAAACCTTCACACATTTGCATAGGGCTTGTAAAATCACCTACATTGTCAAATTTTAAGACATCTGCACATTTGCAAGGGCTTATAAAAATCACCTAAATATCAATATTTGTATGTCTCCTCAAACTTTCTTCTTGTTCGACAGATTTGTGTATTTTTGAGCAGCCGACAATACCACAGGCACGTATCTAGAGATTTTGTAATGGGGGGGGCATGCAACAATCCCCTCGACTCGTCAGTGAAATTTGCAAGTGGATTAGTAGGCACCCTACTAAAAATTGCTGGCTTCTCAAATCTGGTCTTTCAGAAGATAGTGCCAATTCGAAAAACAAAATTGAAGTGTTATAACTAACTGCAGCTAACTATTTTTTTGCAATTTTACAATTTTTCTTGGCTTCGACGTCCATCTATTTCAATTGTTCCAAGCCACATCATGTGTTACTCACAATTTTTCTTTGCGTGGTTATTTGAAATGAATTCTGCCAAAATGGGTACACCGTTTTTTTTGAAAAATCCTAGTAGCCCATAAGTCGCTTTCCTAAAGAATGGACTTCGCAGTATAGAAAATTTAGCATAGGAGCATTTGAAAGATTTTGTAGACGACAAATTGAGTGTATTTTCACTTAGACCATAAAAAATATCTTTTTTCCAAATTTAGGAGTGGAGTTGAATTTAGATGCATGATTCACAGCACAGGGGAATCAAAGGAACGCACGGCGCTTTGCGCGTCGCAGTCGATGAATCACTGTTCGAACAAGAAAACGACTGCTAGCTGATGGACGTTCCAACACATCACTCCGGGAACGGTGACGGCCGTTGTCGTGCACCGCTGTCAGTGAAGAGTGAGCGTCGTGTGTTTAACAAGGAAATGGAGTTTGTAGTAGCGCGCGCATGAGATCTAACCGATATAGATGGGGATCGACTCCACATGTTTTCCAATGCATACATTTGACTGTTGAGTAGTGAAAACTGTGCCCTACTTGCGCGGGATAGGTACATGGAATAGGTACATGTACAATTTAGTGTTACAATATAGGAACATGGATAGGAACATGTAAATTCAGTGTTATGAATAGGAACAAGTATAGATCTATTTTACTGGATAGGTACATGTGTTTGGTTCAATCGGTTGAGTACACTGTGGGGGGGGGTTTTCGGAACGTCTATGATCGAACTTGTGTGGTTTGGTTCTGAGCACTTGGGTACGTACCGATAGACGTCCGTTGTTTGATTTTGAATGGGTTTGCTCAATTGCGACTATTGTGACTATTGAAACCATCGTAATGAAGATGACACATTGATTTTCCTTTTACGTAGACAAACTAAGCTATAAATATGTAGATAGTTTTTTTTGATGACATACATAATGATGACTAGTATCCCAACGTCGTGGGTTGTCGCAAGAGACCTTGGATATTCCTTTAAAAGCTATAGAAACTGTAACAAATCTCAGTGAAAATATCAACGCTGATGATTTAGTTGATCGACTAATGGATCTAGATGAAGATGCTATGAATCACAATTTGGATCGTAGGTGGATAGAGGATTTCTCCATGCTACACTGCAATGATAGTGAAATTAGGAGGATCAAATTGGAACGATATGGAAAGAAGGAGACATCTGACAGTGTTTTAATAAAAAGTTCTCCCAATAAAAGTGACTTCAGAAGGAAATTAGAAGAAGAGACATTTAAATTATTATGTGAACGGAACTGCGTTAAATGTTTTAAACAGGAACGATCCCTTCTCTTTTTACACTCTGGCATGTTCTCATAGCGTTAGTGTTCTACATGTTATGTACCCTTTGAAACTATCATCTTGTCCCCCTTTGTGATGAAGAAATATCTTCAACAGTCACTGTATATCGTACATGATGAGTCATCATGCAGGTCTGTGATTGGTCACTATTGTGTCTTTGTGTGACCTTTCTATATAAGGAGGACATTGTACCGTTCTATTTCAAGCATAATTTGAGGCTAATACAATGTCAATCAGCATGTCGTTCACTACCAACATTCCCATTTCAATAATTTACCGAAGTCAACTCTTCACCGGCAATATATTTTATTCTGCCGTGAACATAACTGGCTATAAAGCGGATTTGGTGTTGGAGCGGATCTGATGGAGGAAATAGTGAAGTATTTCCGCTGCGGAGAGACGTTGTGGTGCAGAGAATGTTAATGAGAGTCGTGAACAACGCTCTTACACGAGTTGCAAGATTTTGGCTTCAATGAAGTATTTCGCCCACTAGCTCAAACGGAGATTGTACCGGAATACTCTCGCTGTTGGTGCAGCAGTATCCAACGGAAACTCAACACATGTCTCCATGACATTATCACCTCCAGCTACTATGACGAGAAGGGTGGCAAATGTAAATTGGAGTTATTCAGTGGACCGCCATCAGTAAGCATCAATGTGGCTGCTCAAGGACATTCTGAGGTACTCAGTTTGCGGGCATACTATGCCAATATTTTAAAGACTTTCCATTCAAAGCCCTGCTGTAGGTGCTGTCCAATTTCAAACATCTAATGAAAAACATTGAGCAGCTCATAACTGCTACAAATCAGACTCTAGCCGATGTGATGTATATCAGTTTCCCTCTACAACTTGTTAAGTGTTTCATGTAATTTTATAAGTACCAAGCAACAAACTCTGAGTGAATGCTTGTAAACTTTTGTATATAATGTAGTAAGTACTAAGCAAAAATTGTAATTGTATTATCTATTACCATATAATAATAAAAATGTCTGTAAAACGGAAGGCATCTTCTTGTCAATCGAAACGGTCCTTCAACCTTCAAGTCCAGTTTAAAAAGGCGTTGCGAAAGTTAAACAGGATACATGATAATAAGAAGAAGTGTAAATTGATTCAAAATTCAAGTGATGATTTCATCGCGATTTAGCTTTTGCAATACACAAATGTCTACCTATTTACAAGCCTCTGTTTGAATGCTGGCTCTTTGTATAGCATAAAAAAGTTTTCAAATCCAAGGAGTAGTGATAAGAAAAGGCGAAACTTAATTCAGCGCGGTGGTGGTGGGTTTTCTAAGTATGTTAAATGATATTGGAAACAGTATTAATGGTGTAATCAATAGTCCGCTTGGAAGGATTGCAGCAACTGCTGCAATGTTAATATAAGGTTAGCGAATCATAAAGTGACACGTCACCACTTTGATTGATGAGTCATATATAGGTGTATATAAAGAAGACGCTTTAATGATATTTTACCACTTTCAAGTGACAATTCATTTGCGCTGCTTGAAAGCTCCGAATTAGTACTTGTTGAAACATGACTCAGAAAATGTATACAATCAGTTGGGGGGGGAGAGGAAGGTGACGCTTTTGAGCAAGATCTCTTGAAGCTTCGTCCGACACGAAAGGTGCAAGGGATTGGAAAATACGTTCTACTTTCAAACCTTGAATTATGGTGATGATGGCTTTTATCTTCAAGTTCCATTCTTCCACAGTAATGGTATGTCTACATCAGGGTATAGCAATATGAGACAAATGCGAGTGACTTTTCCAAAATGGCAACAGGTGATTCTTAAAACTATTGACTCTTTCGCGAAAGAATGTGTTGAGCTGCGTGAAAGTGCTCCCACTCATTGGAGAAAGGCATTAGAGGAAGGAGTTGGTTATAAGGAATTGGCCGGAATTCGATACACTGTTTTTAAAACTATCGGATCATTTTCAAAGCATATCGATCTCTTTACAAACGCGATGGAATGTGAGGATCTCAAACGGGGCCGCTATATGGCCTTAGTGCACGTTACCGGACTTTATATTGGTTCACATGGTTCGACTGGTAAAGTCGCATCTTTACAAATGAAGGTTCTTCAACTAGTCTATGAACCACTACCAATTGATAAATGTTTAATTAACAGTGATAAGACTGCTTCAAGTGATGAGAAGGAAGAGAGCAAAAAGCGAGGGCGGAAATCTAAAAGTGGGAATCCTAAATTGAAGTTGAGGCGCCAAGATGCTGACTTGAAAACTTTCTATAATCCTAATTGTGATGAGGAAACACAAATGTTTTAATTTGTAAATGTAACTTGAAAGTTTCTATTCAGAATGTAAATTAACGTGATCTGGAACATGTGTCTGTTTTTGTTGCTCTAAGCAAAATTAGCGGGATGATGAGTTTAATGTTAATGGAATTAAAAGATGACAGATTTTCGTCTATTCACTGATCGCACTATGTGTGTCGCTGGACCAAGTCAGTCCGGT
Organism: Prostheceraeus crozeri; assembly: GCA_907163375.1. NCBI lineage: Eukaryota > Metazoa > Platyhelminthes > Polycladida > Euryleptidae > Prostheceraeus > Prostheceraeus crozeri. The sequence goes on along the minus strand of CAJQUW010002195.1, from coordinate 8,344 downwards.
AAAACTACATTTGTAACTGAATTGCTACAATATAGAAATGAAATGTTTAACAAGGAAATTAAGAGAGTCAAATGGTATTATGGAATATTTCAACCACAACTACATTCTGCACTTCGCCAGAAAGGTTATGAGGTGAAGCAAGGGTTGCCATCAACTGAGGATATCAAAGCAGGTGACTAACTAATATTAGATGATCTATTACGAGAAAGCAAATCTTCAAAGGATGTAACTGAAATGTTCATTCAAACTGCACATCATAGGGAAGCTTTTATTATCTACATCACCCAAAACATCTTCGATGGAGGGAAAGAGCAAAGAACTAGAAGTTTGAATACACATTATTTGGCAATATTTAAAAATCCAAGAGACAGCAGTCAGATACATCATCTCAGTAGACAGATATTACCTCAACAACCTAAAGTACTTTCAAAAATATATGAAGATGTAACAAAGAAACCACATGGTTATCTATTTATTGATCTAACCCAGGAATGTCCGGAACGACTTCGATTTCGAACAAATATCATACCTAATTCCGCTGAACCAATGACAGTTTTCTCGGTTCACAGTTAGTTTTAAGCAATGTACTTTGTTGCCTTATTATTTCAAACATGTCGTATTCAAAGATGGTAGTCATTCCTCAAGAGGAGTATGTACAATTGACTACATTACAAAGTGCACAGGAAGTCAAAAATATAGATCAACCTATTACGAATCAACTTAAGGAACTAACACAAAAGGATATGGAAATTCAGAAGATTAAGGATCCCTATCGACGAATGCAGTTAGCAGCTGAAAACATTGACGAGAGGCGACAGATTCGTGACACGTTGCGACGATTTATAACCTTTTCAACACCTCGACCATATCGTGTGCGCGCTGAGCGATTATTTGACTTCATTGATCTACATGTGAAGTTAAATGAGAGAGGAGAGATAATAGATGAAACAACTGGTGATGTTATTAGAAATAGTCACATAGATGACATTCTACAATATGCTGTCAGAGATGTAAGGCGAAAACTAGGTGCACCACAAGGGTGGTCATATTTTCAGAAAATTTTATCTGATCAAAATGTACCTCACAATATTATTGGAGGACCGACTGTGAATGAATTGGATAAGGGTCACTTACAAGATGGATCAAAGAGTAAAACACACACGATGGCGGTCAAGCGACAGCTTCATGATCCCGATGATCTGCAACCAAAAAGAGCTACTAGGAGCTCAATGCGTGTTGCGAAGGAGTATAGTAAATATTAAGCAAATATGAATTAAGCCTTGCCTCTCTCATATCATGTCGTTACAAACATTTTGCTGTGTGTTCGTGTTTGAAATCTGCGCTCGAAGGTAAAGCAGAAGAGGGCATGGAGGTTGATATCAATTGTGTTAGCAGTTGCTGTGCGAGTAATACGCGTGCAAATCAGAACAAAGACGATGAGTACAGCAGTGAAATCAGAAAGATTTATTACGACTTAAATCATCCGCAAGTTTCAGTCGTCCGGAGGTTCTAGCTCGTGCAGCAGGTGTGGGAATAGAGAAAGTCGAGAAGTGGTTAAGGAGTCAACCGACTTACACTCTTCACAAAAATGCGAGAAAGCGGTTTCCAACAGAAAATATGTTGTTAACAATATAGATAGTCAATGGCAAGCGGACTTGGCTGACATGCAACAGATATCACAGTACAATGATGGCTATAAATACATCTTAACCGTAATAGATATTTTATCTCGCTATGCTTGGGCACGTGCGCTGAAATCTAAACGAGGACCAGAAGATTGAAGCGGCTTTTATCAGAGCATTTTCGATGAGGGGCGTGTTTCCTGCAAAGAATACAGACCGATCAAGGGAAGGAATTCGAAAAACTCTCATGTTCGAAGTCACCTTAAAAAGTCATAATGTGGAATTGTATTAGTGTCAAAAGTGCTTATAAAGCTGCCATGGTTTGAGAGGTTCAATCGCACACTGAAGACAAAAATATGGCGCTATTTCACTGCAAAAAATACACATGTTTGGGTAGATGAGCTGCAGAAATTTGTTAAGAATTACAATGAAAGCTACCATCGAATCATTAAGATGAAACCAGTTGATGTTACCCCAGATAATGCGATGGATGTATGGTTTCGATTGTATGATAAGAAAGCGAAAAACATTTCCAATGAAAAGAAAATTAATGTTGGTGATAGATCTTTTGTTCCTTAGTAGCTTTAGTGGTCATTTTTGCTTCGCTTTAGTTCGGATTTCAAAGGTTAAGTCTACATTTGAGAAGGGGTATCTACCTAATTGGACTGAGGAAGAGTTTTTTGTGGATGAAGTAAATACAAAATTTAGACTCACCATGTATAAATTAATAGATTACCATGGCAATCCAATTGAAGGAAAATTTTACTCTTATGAATTGCAAGTAGTAGACAGAAGTGAAGAGCTGTATATGATTGACAAAATAATTAGGAGGAGAGGTCATGGCAATCAAAGGAAATATCTAGTTAACCGTTTAGTGTCCAACGTTCCACTTGTGGAACATTTTTCGAATTGTGATTTAGATGCATAAGGGTTGTCATAATCGATGATCATGCAATGTGTTTTAGTCAAGCACGATCAATTCTATAGTTTTTTCAAGTCGAAGCGAGAAAAAAAAACTGGAAGTGGTATTTCTGGTCTATCAATTTTTTCAAAATTTTGATTTTTTTGTGCATTTTGATGATCCAATTTTCAACTCGCATCTTGTACATGAAAACCTGCAGTTCAATGCACCAAAGTCGGTATACATAAAGACGACACTCCTAATTTACTAATTCATAGGTCGGCATATCCTATTCATCATTTGTCTTGTCTCAGCAATGCAATTAGTATGTATGTTTCCACTTGTGGAACGTTGGCTACTACTGTTTAGATGAAACCTACATGTTTTTCGAGAGGAATCATCTCGGATGCTAACCAAATGTACCATAGCGATAAAGTAGCATGATAAATATCAGACGAGGCCGCAGGCCGCAGCCGCAGGCCGAGGCTTATATTTAGGTCATGTCGCTGAAGACTCCTCCAGCCCACCTTAATTAGCTGATGCTCATCCTGAATTAATTGGCAAGACACCATTGGAATATTTTCTACTTTTTTTCACGGAGGAATTTGGTTACAGGAAGTGGCTCAACTTACCAATGGGTATTCACTTCAATAAAGGTAATCAGCATGTACCTATCCTATGTATTATTAATTTAACTACATTAAATCGCATCATTATACATGTACATGGTTATCTTATTGATAGAAGGCCTACATGTAGGCCTATGCAAATGCAAATAGCGGGGACCAGTCCCACAACCTACTACACCCATCCACTTTTTCTGTTTCGAATTTCGATTCTACAGTATTGATGAACAGGTTAGGGTCTGAATGCATTACATGTATGTTCTTTCGTAAATATTTTATGTAGTAACAGTCACGTGCTTCTCATGCAGAAAGCCTACGATATGTACATAGGCTTAAGCACGCATTCGCACGTGCTGACACGTATCTAGCACGCTGCATGATGTGTGCCTTTTCATTTTGGTTCTGCACTAAAAAAAGAAAGAAACATTAAAGGATTGATAAAAGGATCTGGTTTGCGAACCGCGATTGCTGATTAGCTGGGGTAAAAAGTGAAATTATGAGCTAGCTGTGTATGTATGGGGTTAATTTTGTATTGTACACATACATGTAAATCAGAGTTTAAATCTAAAGCAAATGTTACATGTATGTTAGGTACAATCAAACAAAATATTCACCCAAAGAACTAAATTTGAACATTTCAACTTCAAAGGACTATCCATCTGCTTGGTGTTATTTGTGGTCAATAGAATCCTCAAAAAATTGTAAATAAATGAATTGACGCGAATTCATAAAAAATAATCAAAACATTTCGCGATCTTGTATTACATAACAAGGCCTACTTATCAGTTAAAGTCCACTATTCTCATGTCTGAAAATGCGACGTTTTTTTAATCGAATATTTCTATCCTGGTGGTTTCTAAATTTTTGTAAGAGCATTTGATCGCTTCAACAAGGTTCTCCGCTCAATGTAATTGAGGATGAGCTCTTGACGCTTGCCTTTTTTGGGAAGTTGATTTTGAGTGGAATGCGTATTGGACGACCTGCATCAGACTTGACCGCTTTGATTCTAGTCAGTCATAGTCATGTTCCAACCCAAAACTCAATTATTTACCATAACACAAAAGCCAAAGAATAAATAACGAAAATCACAGCTCAACACAACAACAAAAAAATAAAAGCAAAACAAAAACACGTCATTGAAATCATGAGAACACTCCCCAGCTAAACACATCAAATATAAACCAAACAGAAAAAACCTAAAACCCAAATATATGATAAACCAATCACAACTGACAATCCACAAAAAGGCGACCTATCAACCAAATACATAATCCAACAAAACAAATATAGATAATACAACCACGAATCTGCACAAGCACATTAGAATACAGAAACAAGAGGGTAACAAAGGTATAAAACAGCGATCTCACTAATAAATACAATTAACAAAGCGCCGAAAAACAACTCAAGGAAGAAACTCACCACTAAGCTAGACCGCTTTCAAGAAAATCAAGAACACACATTTATTTTGTTGGATAAATAATCATCTAACACCAGAGACAACTTAAGTATTCGAAAATCTGCACCCTCTATTATCATTTGAACCAGGCAAATTTTCTCAATGGGGTTTCTACTGAGAACATTTGAGTATTGAACGAATCCATGGTAACCTTACTATGGACATCATTCTGGAAGAATTGTTTATAAAGGGGAAGCCAATACGCTTTGGCTACAAAGATCTGGTCACTCTTACTTCCCGACGGATATCTGTTTCGTCTTCTTTTGTATCGTGGAAAATCTGAGAAATCACCAGATCCTATGGGGTCACGCGTAGTTGCGGAATTACTGGGATGTGGTGGAAGGCAGCAGAGCATCATGCAGGTATTATTGGACAATTTTTTTTATCACCAACCATAAAATTACTCCTCTGACTTATCTTCGAAAGGCATTAGGAGCCACTGGCACCATAAACGAGTAATCACCATGAACAGATGTCCCTCTTGGCAAACAAATGATTAAAAAAAAAGAAATAGGGCTACCTTTGATTTTCGTTATGAATGGAACAGTATCGTTGATGCCAACTGGAAGGAATAATACTGTTCTGAATGTTGCAAGCAATTTCGAAGTAGCCATCTCCAACTACTAAGGTGAAGCGATGGAGCCATGCGAAAGAGAAACGTAGGGAAGACGTTTGCGGCAGCCAAGGTTGGTTCGGCTCATACAACCAATACTATAGGAAGTTGCCGGAATGTTATTGGACCGTCCTCTTGGGCGTTTGCCTACCGCCCAAGGCTTCGTACGAGAAAAGTGGTAATTGGGAACCATTTCAGTAAGCGCTTTGAATGTGGCGGTCGTCGTAATGTTGGCGGATACTTCAGAGAATCAACGGATGACCACGCGAATAATCCACCTGGAGTTCAGACGCAGTTGGTCATGGCGCTGCTGAAATATGATGCGAATTGGACAAGCGTAGACGCCTAGGATGGTCCCTACGGCACCAGCCTCAAGCTCCCATTCGCTATGATGTTGTCAACCATTTTCATCGAGTCAACGACACAAGGAAGGTGCCAGAAGAACACAAAGAAAACAGACACACAAGAAATAAAAGACACCAAAGAAAGAAAAAACAATAAAATAAAAAATGAAAAGAAAAAAGAAAACGAAAGAAGAAAGAAAACAAAAAAAAACAACAAAACAACATTTAAATAAAAACAAAAAAAGATATAATCGACCATCTAAAAAAAACAAAAAAAAAAAACTAAAAAAAAATGAATGCACACAATTCAATACAAAAAAAAAAAAGATAAAAATTCAAAAAAGACAGAACATTAATATAAAAGACAAGAAAAATAACAAACAAACAATAATAAAACCAGACTAAAAAAAACAAAAACACTTAAACTAACAAACTCACGACACAAAAAACCAACACTGAAAATAAAAAAATCCACCTCAGACACGCAAACCATCAGAGCAACATCACCCCGACACGACACCTCCGCCCCCGCCCTCACTCCCTACCCACGCACCCCAACCCACCACCATACGTCCCCCACCCCCCCGCCACCCCAAAAGAAATGCTCGCAAAATGTGACTAAGAGACTACACGAAAATTGACTTCGCTTAACATTCCACACACTGTTGTTAGCATTTTGCAGTTTTACAATTGACTTAGCCTGACAAGTTTTCTTATGAAAAAAAACACTCTGCAAATTATTGATCTATAATATATATGGACAACCTGAAAAGTGTGCATTCTATGTGGGGATAATATTATAAATGGGCGATTTAATTTGTATTTACGGAGAAAAGAAAAATAATCACATTGAAAAAAAATCATCAGCATGGTAAACCCCCAAAAATTTATTTTTTTGGGTAGATTCACACAATACCCATTATTGTCCAACGTTCCACTTGTTGGGAACATATGCTATATCTCGAAAAGTACACACTGAACTTTTGATCATAACTATATTAGTCTTATTTAGAACCCCATTGGGCAGCGTTTTGTCACTTTGCTCCCACCAACCATTTTGAACCATGCCTTCTTATGTCTGACTCTAAAACGGATATAAATATGGAGAAGAATATCCTGATTCCAATTCAATAGCTGGATAACGCACCCAGGATCTACAAAAAATGTAGGAGGGGTGGGAGTGAACACTTCGTAACTTTTATAGCTAATATAGCATGTGACTTCTTCCATATATGAGTTTAACCATGTCTACTAACTTCAAACATTCATTCTTCCAAGCAATAGAAACCCCAAGATATTCCCAAAGTAACAAACCATCTCTCTACTCTGTTGAAAATTCGCTAATCCAATTACTCTGCTCTGGACCCCATTGGGGGAAAAGTTGCTCTAAACTTGAAATTACTTATTACAACGATATCAATTTTGCTAACATGAAACAACTATTTTGAAATTACATAAAGAAGTGCGAGAGAAGGATGATTGCTTTCGCATATTTTCCAAAATTAGTCTACATGGGATCATGGGCTTTTCATTTCTATCTTAACTTTACATCCTTTTTTCAAACATCATTTACCATTCTTTTGTTCTTGGCTATTTTTATTTTGTCCACGCACCCTTCTCTGTCCAAAACATGATTAAAATTCAAAAGGCATTTGCAACGTCAACTTTTTGATTCTAAGGTTCCCACAATGAGCTTGCAAGATACAGAAAAGGAAATCGGTAGAATGTTTGAACGAATAAATGATCTCTTCAAGCTGACTTTGAATAAATTCTACAAACCAGTCATAAAGGGGTCAACAAAATTGATGAAGGAAGGGGAAGGCATGTTCTTCTTGTAGAGAAGCTTAGGTAAGGATTTGAGTCATACTTTTGGGTATTCCTGGAACAACTTTCTCATCAAGGTATTCGGTACAATGGACGTGGGTGGAATTCGGGAGAGGAAAGTCACTGATTTTCAATGTAGAATTGTGCCATTGTATGCATTTACAAAAAAGGAAGCATCCGAGTAAAAAATAAATTTGGAAGGTCATTAGAAGTGTTGAAGACTTTTGCAAGAATAGTTTCAAGGATCAGTGCCAGAATAAAAACGTTAATGACTTGTTGGAATATAAGAAAGAGAAAAGTAACTTTATCTTACTGCTGAAACGGAGGCAGAATTTATTGTTTTTACTAAAAAAGGACACCAATTGGAAAAGTCTGGGAGTCCGCTGTGATTGAATTCGGATCTGATAATGATTGGGATGGTTTAGGGGCCTTGAAAACGCACCATTGGTTGACAGAATTAAATGATACATTCAATGTTCAATTGTCCTCTTCTAAACTCAAAGCATCAACAAATGCTTCTGGGATATCCACGTATACAGCGAAGGTGGAACATTATTGGGTGATGATTTGTTCTACTTCGCAGTGAAACTTGTTTAAAAAGAGTTAATTTGGTACATTGGATGGGGGAAAGCTTGAAAAACCGCCATCTGGAATTGTGTTACAAAGTTAAATTTGGAGTTTGGTGTAAGATTACCTTGATGCAGATGAATATCACTTTTCCGTATGATCCACAAATAAGATAACGCATGGATTCTAAAGGTAGGAAAGAACTCTCTTATCAAGCTGGATAGCGTGTTAAAAAACAAACAACGACCACATTGGGATTTTTCAAATATCAAAACTATTTATGTAAGGCACATCATATAATAGGCGATACAGCCCCATCACTTAGAGCGTGATATAAGTAACACTTATAACGGTCAATTGTAACATTATTGGGAATATACAAGGGTTG
>CAJQUW010002194.1:0-104188 GCA_907163375.1 Prostheceraeus crozeri | reverse complement strand
AAATAATTTATGTTAATCATTTTAAATGGAATAAAATCTATTTCAGAAATTTCACAAAAGAATTGGCGTGTAGCAGCTGCTAAAATTGTGACAGCTGATAGGGGTGAGGCAAATCACAGTCAATCGCGCATAATGCGGGTTGTGAAATCTCATTCACACTATGGGAACAAAAGAACAAATACAATCTAAACACAATAGACATATGAGAGAGAAGATAAATGAATGAGCATTTCTCTTCATTTTAATTTCCATAATTCATGCGACATTATTTTGAATGGAAAAATACACCGACTGTCGAACCATGTCGGCACTTTTATCGACAACTATGTCGGCGCTTTTATCGACAACCATGTCGGCACTTTTATCGACAGCCATGTCGACAAACTTTCTGACACTTTTTCTGGCTACCAGAACAGTTTTGGTGTAAATATCCATTAGCGTTCAAGGTCATTCCATTAGCGTTCAAGGTCATTCTATTAAAAGCATACGGGAATTATTCTCATTGAAGACAAGCAATTGTTTTAAAGAATGCATGTCATTGTGAATACAATATTCTTGTAACAGACAGGATAGAGAGAGAAAGAAGTCACGCTGCTACGTAAAAGTTTTAATTGAGATAACGAAGGATATATTCTCGTCCCAGTCGAGGTTTCTTCCACTTTTGTTTCATCCATTTTTAAAGAAATATTTTCCCCCAGACTTATTATAAATATGAATTAGAGGGTTCTTAACCTGGTTTAGACATAATAACGATTAAAAATTCTTAGATTTAGGGATAATTGGGGTTATTTTAACTACTCCTAAAATTACCAATTTTTCTGATGTGTCCTGGAACGGTCATGATTTTCAGGAGAAAATAATCATAATCACAAACTTGAGATTCTTAACTTTTATGATTTTCGGTGTCCTGGAACGGTCATGATTTTGGGGGTGAAAATTGTAATTCTCAAATTTGAGATTCTTAACTTTTATAATTTTCGGTGTCCTTGGAACGGTCATGATTTTCAAGAGAAAAATTGTAATTCTCAAATTTGAGATTCTTAACTTTTATAATTTTCGGTGTCCTGGAACGGTCATGATTTTCAAGAGAAAATTGTAATTCTCAAATTTGAGATTTTGAAAAATTTGAAAAATTGGGTATTTTTAAGAACGCCTAAATCTATGAATTTAGGTCTTAAAACCTGAAAAAATGACCAAAATTCTTAAATTTAGTCGTTTTTAAAAATACAAAAATTTGAGAATTTTGACCTGTCCTGGAACGGTCTTTTGCCCATTACTTAGGATTGTCGAAAACAATGGATATAATAAAAGAAAGATTTTATTGGCCAGGTATGTCGCTGGATGTAAAGATAAATGTGGCATCGCGTAAATTCTGTGCAAAAAGGAAAACTAGTAAAGTTGTCAAGCATGAACCAAATTCGCTAACAAGTAACTTTCCATTTTAAAAAATATCACTTGATATAGCTGGTCCGCTAACTTCAAGCACGAATGGGGAAAAATATATCTTAGGAATTATTGATAACTATTCCAGATTTATAGCTTTGGTTCCGATGAGAAGCACACGAGCAACGGAAGTTGCAAAAGCCCTTCTGAAGAATTGGATTGCGGTATTCGGAACACCAGTGTCGGTGCACTCGGACAGAGGAACAAGTTTCGAAAATGAAATAATCAAAGAGTTGTGCTCGGTATTAAAGATAAAGAAAACGACGTCTTCACCTTACTATCCACAAGGAAACGGAATGATTGAAAGACTTTTCCGAACTACGAAAGACATGCTCTATGCAACAGTATCCTCCACTGGAAGAGATTGGCCTGATGTTCTGCCACTGATAGAAAGAGCAGTGCGGTGCACAAAGCATAGAAGTACAGGATTCACACCGTATGAAATAATTGGAAGAACAATGCTCAATGTTTGTATTGCCGATACTAACCCCACAGGTATAAGACAGAACAAGAAATTAGAACAAGTGGAATATATAGAAAAATTGAGGAAGCATGCACGCTATGTGGAAGAACAAAGAAGGAAATATGATAGTCTTTCCAATAAAGAACAAAAAGTTGTAAACAATTTGAAGAGGTGCCTTCCAACTGAAAGAAGCGACAGGGAGAAAATATCATCCACGAGTATATCATCAATAACAAATCAACGGTCAGAATAGCCAAGAACAGAGCAATAAAAGATATCTTAGAAGGGAACGTAAAAGAACTGTGCGATACCGAATTGATACAAGTTAGCTTGTTGTTTTCTTTTTTTAGGGGGGGGGTAATGCTGTATAATGGATTTATCAATGACACAGTGTGCATTGTAAGATAGCTACGTTACAAGTTATATGTTGTATAAGGAAATCATAGATCATCACTGTACTGTTAGATAACTACGTTACACATCATTCAAGTTTAATTCTATTGCCATGACTTCATTATAGTATGATTTAGTGTTATCGAGATAGTGGTTGATTAGAAATCGGACTGTTGTTGTCTACAGATTTGTCCCTGCTTGTATATTGCAATTTGGTAAATATACTTGGTGCAATACGTTACAATGACGAGTTCTAATAATACCACAGAAACTAAAAATATCCGTAATGAGAAGAAGAATATGATGGCGTAAGCTATATTTGTTTTATATATATATATATATATATATATATATATATATATATATATATATATATATATATATATATATATACAAGGTGTTTCAAAAGTAGGCTAACAGTTGATTTTGCCCTAGGAAATCTATGTTGACCGTTCTATTGGCGATTTACACCTGAATCAGTCGATGGGTATCCATGATCAGTCCAACATGAGCCATAGACTTCGAAGTAATTGCTACTATCATTTAGAAGTCTATGCAGTAGCATTCCATTGGCAAAGGAATTTTGAAATCTATCATGGACAAGATATAGCAACAATCTGACATTACGTACATGGATATGTTCAATTAATTTGATTTGAATCAAACACTGTTAGTTTGACTTGAAGTGAATTAAACAAGCTTGAAGCTTTTTTGAATTTGCTGCTTCTGTCATGTCAGGTCATCTAAAAGATGATCAGAGAAAATGGATTTTGAAATCCTTTTGGAAAAACAACAATGCTGAAAAGGTGCGAATGGAATGGAGAGATGCCTTTCACAGCAATCCTCCATCAAGATTTGCTATTTATCGCATTCGAGATAAATTTGAAAAGACCGGTTCGGTAGAGAATGCACCGAAGTCAGGACGCCCTCGATCAGTTTCAATAACATCAAACGAGGAGCTAGTGGCCCAAACATTTGTTCAAAGTCCGAAGAAGTCAACAAGAAGAGCCTCATTGGAGTTGGACATTTCTCTAAGCTCTACTTGGAGACTGATGAGGAAAGTTGATTTGAAACCATACCGACCCAGACTGTTGCAGCACCTTCTACCGGATGATGCTGAACGATGCTTGCAGTTTGCTGTGCTCATGTTGTCGGAAATTCGGGAGAACCCAGATTTGCTTGACAAGATAGTTTGGTCTGACGAAGCCAGTTTCAAACTATCAGGTCACGTAAATAGACATAACTGTGTCTACTGGTTCCCTGAAAATCCGCACATGGTATCAACAAATGAGCTGAACCAGCCTGGCTTAACCGTCAGGGCCGGTATGTCAAGCAACGGTGTGATTGGGCCAGTATTTTTTGAAAGAACTGTGACGGCTGAGGTGTACCTTCAAATGCTCCAATCCTTTGCGATTCCTGAGATGCAGTCATTGAACAACTTCAATGAGCTGTACTTTCAGCAGGATGGTGCACCAGCGCATTTTGCAGTGAGTGTCAGAAGCTATCTGAATGACACTTTTCCAGGAAAGTGGATCGGGAGATGTGGTAGCATCCTTTGGCCTCCTCGCTCTCCCGATCTAACTCCGATGGACTTTTTCTTTTGGGGCGTTGTAAAGGAGAAAGTGTACGGACGAAAACCTCACACACTTTCTCAACTCCGCTCCTACATCACAGATGCCTGTCAAGAGATCAGTGATGACAGGAACTTATGCAGAACTGTGTGCCACAGTGTGGCCGAAAGACTACAAGAATGTGCCGATGTCCATGGTGGACATTTTGAGCATTTGCGTTCGTGAATTTTTGCAACTTTAAGTTGATTAATTTTTTGATATGTTGAATAGGCCTTGGTTATTCATTTGTTAATTTTTTTGTTAGGAAACCAAGCAAACAAAATGGTAGTTGTTTTAATGTTAATACCTTTATTAATTTCAGCCTCCTCTAGGCCATCGTCAGAAGCTTCTGACGATGGTCTAAGAGGAGGCTGGAATTAACAAAGGTGAAGGACATTTGGATGTCAGCTGTTCTTCCTTCTTCGCCTCCCTGTCTTGTGTTGACGACAGCGTCTTCGTGCACCAGGCTGAGGGGCGCGGAGGACATTCGAATGTCAGCTGTTCTTCCTTCTCCGCAGTAACACTGAAACAACTACTATCTTGTTTACATGGTTTCCTAATAATTTTTTTTTGATAGATGTTGGATAGTTATTCGATTTCTCATGATCGGTATAGATTCAAATTGGGTTGTAGTGAAATATGTAGGCATGAAAACACTGGAGATCATGAGATATTTTAATATGATTTACGCGATGTCAAAGAGTATTGAATTTTTGCCCCTTACGAATACAAGGCATATTAGCTATCTGTGGCATCGTGAAAAAGATTATTATGACATAGCTTATTAATCTATAGCATTAAGACATAGCTTTTCAAGGCCAATTTCTACTGTTAGCCTACTTTTGAAACACCTTGTATATATATCCGATATCTTCGTTGAGAACAAACTACACATCTTCCATTTCTAGCTCAGATGGTTCAGATAGTTCCAAATCGATTTCAGATCTACTTAAATGAATTTCAGACATTTCCAGATGAATTGGAGATTCTCTAGTTGAATTTAAGATCCTTTCAAAGTTGAGTTTCTGACAGATATCTGAAATTTAATTAGAGAAATCTGAAATCCATTTGGAAAGATCTGAAATAGACATGGAAGGGGTGCAGTTGGTTCCAAAAGTTAACATGCAGGGATGATAGAGAAGTTTTCGGTCTTTGAATATTACATAGTCTTTTCAAGCGACTATAATAAGTCTCCAAAGCAAAGGCAAAAACGTGAATCACCAAAAAATAAATTTCAAAATTTTCCATTTGGATCACTAACTAGAAGTCAACGCATGCTTTTGAAACAAGTTTTCTATCCATTGGAAAACAGTTATCGTGCAGCTCAGATGATTGATAATGTCTCAGATGATGTAACTGCCTGAGTGAATACAGAGCAACACCTTCAATTTTAAGACATGAAAACTTGACATTGCAGCATGCATTCTCCATTGCAGAGGATTTTTTCTAAATGGATTTTTACAGCCTAAGTCTTCACAGCGACTTAGACAGAAATGATCTGAATTAAAGCGGACTCCAGCATTTGAACAAAATGCAAATATAATGTAATTTTCTGGATTATCTCTTGGCCTACCAAATATTTTGCACGCTTTTAAAGAACATTAATTAACACATCAGCGAAGCTTTGTTCGGATCAGTGGATGAAAAATTGAATAAATTTGGTTACTTCCAAAAGTTTCGCCAAAAATGAATAACACAGTCATTTATTTGGATATGTATTCTGTGAATTTAGAGAATCAACAAAACAGTCAAAATCGTTGTGATAGTGCAATTTTGGCATTATTTTCATGTGGTAGCAATCGCTTATATGGATGTCTTGTTGTTACCACTTATTGTATAGCTGCAGTAGAATATAACTGACCATGACTTGAAATTCATGGACCCTGGCATTAGTATAAAATTGAAATTCTAAAATCAACCTTTGCAACAAGTCATAAGCAATAAAACGTGTATTATACGTGTAAAAGTGGTGCATATGGAAAGATTACACGTGTATTACTAATGATGAAAATTTTCAAATTTTCCGGAAAATTATGGAGAAAATTGGAAAATTTTGAAAAATATTGGAAAATTTTGAAAGTTTTGATTTTTTGATAGGCCTATAATTTTAGCGCTTACACTGCCGAGGCCGCTGCGTACCAAAAAATTGGGTCTAAAACTCTTGATTTCACCAATATTTCGATTAAAGCGATCGTATGAGCAATACGATTTCAGTCCGCGGATTTTTGAACATTCCTTTGTCACCAGTGGCGTACTAAATTGCTAGCATTTTTAACCCATTAGTGCCCAATACCAGAAAACTAGAGATAATTTTAAATTTTCTTCTTGATTATTCATTAATGACATGTAATTAGTCTAAATACAAAAAATATAGAACTTTACATTCGAGAAAGATCAAATTTTAGGGTGTCCTTTTAAAAGGTTTCAGTCCACTTTCAGTCCATCCGAATGAAAAAATAGGGAAAAACGTCAGTGGCACTCATTGCACATGATAAGAACGAAAACATCAAATGTGCAAACCCACATCACATTTTTGATCAGGTAACCTTAGATTTGCCATTGTGGCATCCTTGAAATCGTCTTTGCGACTTGTTGTATCGGCCAGTGGTCTTTTCCATCATCACGGTATCCGTTGGAAATATTCGGATTTCTTGTGATAGCTTTGATAGCAATTCGTTCAGGTAACTTCTTGAACAAGGTGAGCACCTATGTTCTCCGAAATTGCAATTGTGTTAGTCCGAGACCCGCATCACGACTTAGAATCCACGCATTATTGACGCAGCAGTCAACCAAATAGCAAAATATGGGCCAGTACCATTTTCGTTGTCTGAGCCGTGTTCGATAAACTGCAACATTGCTGTCGAGTTGGTCCACGCCGCCCATTGACTTGTTGTAGGATTTAATCACTGTCGGTATTGGAATCGAGATTCTCTTTTTTTCTTGCCCATTCCATCTTTGCGTCTGGCTGCTTCCCGTGCTGTGATAATTCGACAAGACACACACTATATTGTTATCCTTCCAAACGGTCAGCAAATTTCCACCTCCTGAGAAGGAGAATGAATCACCACGGTTCATTTCCTTTTCTTGTACACGGAAGTTCACTGGACTTGAAGGGATTCGATTTTTTCTTATCGTCCCGGTAGCGCATATCTTCTTATCAGCCAGTTCAGCGAATAGAGACACGGACGTAAAATAATTGTCCATAAAAACCTTGTGTCCCAAATTTGGTGGTATTGAAGATAAGTCAATCAATCGGAGAATAACAGATCAACCCAATCCAAATTCTTTCATTGTACACGTATTTGATGCCAATGCGGATGACTTAAGATAAGTATGCTTCCTACTTACTCTATGAGATAATGTTTTCTACATGTATTGTACGCCACTGATCAGCCATACGACGATTTACGTCATTTTCGCGAGGAATTATCATCCAACATTTGTTTAGCGACTTGCCGCTGCCTCTCCACTTCAGCTAGCAGTCGCCAGTTTGACGCTTCTTTTAAAATGCACTCTTTTTATTCATGCAACCCTGTAAAGCGAAATATCAGGCCGCTATCTTCCGCTATCCACATGCTGATGATTAGCCACGACACGGTTTGCTGGGTCATGGCTCGGGTTCCGGCTGATGGTCGGGGGTCGAGGCTCTCGGTTCGTGTTATGGCTCAAGATCAGGGTTTGGAGGCTGGCTTTCATGATCATTCATTTCATCCTACCTTTGTAAATACTGTCACTCACTTATGATCTTTCACTACCTTTTTGCTTCCTTCGTGCATTTTCATATTTTCATGCGCTTCGGATTTCTGATTTTTGATTTCAATGTATATATGCACCACTTCGCTGTTATCTCGTTTATAGATATTCCAGATTATCTGTTTCGAATTATATTTTAACTAAAAAGAGAACTTGCAGACCAATTGGTGCAGAAAATGAACCTGAAATAGAAACCGCCATAGATATGCGACTTTTCGCATTGTTTAAGTTAGTGGATCAAGAATGGATAATAGCGGTTTGTTGATGGCCACTTGAGCTGATCATCTAGGCACTGATATTGGCCAATGTTGCTAGATCTTCGGGAGATTCAATTTACTGAGTTTTTCCATAAGTAGAGATATTGCAATCTATTTGATCAAAATGGTCTCATAAAAAGGAGAACTTGTAATAATCAACAATAGAAACAGGTGAACGGTGCCCGCTGGGAAAAAAGCTCGCGATTAGCTAGCACATATCTCGAGCGAATAACGAGCACATAGCTTCCGTTTTGTCTCGCAAAATGCTGGCGAAAAGCTTGCCTATTTAGGAGCAAAAACGCTGCTGTTCGCTCGCGATTAGCGATGCTTTTCGAATGCTAATGTAGCGCGCTAATCGCTTGCTTCATTAAAAAGCTAGCTGCTCGCCTGATATTCGATGTACCCTATTAGCATATATGAAGCCATAGTTCGTTGACTTCCTGTAGACCTACTTACACATCTAACATAACACAAAGGATGTTGCTCAACGTCATACTGCCACGAAATGCTCATGGATCAACAGTAGTGGATGTAGAACTGTCAAAACCATAACATTCGGAGACATTGACAAAAAATGTGAGACTCACCTCTGCTAAACAATTGTAGGCTTGCAGAAGTTCAACGTTTCTATCATGCCATGAAGACTCAATGAGCTGGTTTGGTTACAATTAGTTGTATTTTCAGCATAAATTCCTGTAGACCAGCGGTTCGTGTCTAAAATGCAAAATAATGGAGCCTTTCTATATACATGCAAAATTGCAATTCATAAATGAACATTCACATTGCTTGGCGTTTTCACTGATTATTTTTATGCAATATTTAGGCCTTACGTATCATAATCTGCTGTTGATCACCGTCATCTTGCCACGAAATGCTCCAGGGACTAACAGCAGAACGACTAAATGCTGCTAAACTCAAAATATTCGGAGGAACTCACATAAAAATTGTATTCATATCAGAAATTTAGAACTCACCTCTGCAAAAATGGTCGCCAATTTCTCTTCCCGTCGATGCTCATTGAACTGGTTTGGTCGAGCCCGCGCCCATATTTGATATTTAATTTTGTTGGGCAGCGATTGCGGTCTGAAATGTGTGATAAAATTTTATACCAGAGCCTTTGAAAACCGTTGAGGCACAGCCTAAACGTCAATGTGAAATTTGTACAATCTGATGTCATAACAAAAGCTGAAAGAAAATTAACACTCTTATTTAGCCATTGCTACAAAATTAACAAAAAGATCATTCATTTCTACAAATTTTACACATTTTAGAGTAAAAGGTTTTTAGTATGAATAATCCTACAAAAAGAATTCTACCGTTGGAGCATTAGTCGTTTTACGAAAAATTCGATAACTTTAAGATTTTCGCAACATTATAATTTTCTCCATTAATTGAAATCAGCCTAAAGATCAACGGAGGAAAATTTCAATGGTATAAATTATAAGCATATTGTCCATCTAATTTTATGTAATCAAAATCAGTGCCAGATGATTGAGGTGCTCCTAATTTTATTGAGGAGATTGCAAGATTGAAATTCTTTGAGATAATGTCAAAGCCCGATCCGTCAAAGTTTCAACATGCTGGCATTAATAACAGGTTTTAAACGTTTCACATACTTCAATGTCATCCATATTGGTTCATAGGTTGTACAAAATGCATATCGATCGTTATTGAGTTTCAGTTGCAGAGATTCATGGTCTACAGCAAAGGTTATTACGCTAGTCACTACAATAGGAAAAATAACCTATTTTTCTGAAACTAAAACGGGTTTCATAATGTGACAATAAAGTGAAACGACTCACCCATTTTTACATGGCTTCAACCGTTGTCTTTTTCCGGAGTCATGAGGAAGGGAATTAAATTGACATAATCATTGATTTGCGCAGCTTTGATCCTATACGCTCGAAGTGGTTTATCAGAATCACAGTTGACCAAACCGCGTACAAGGCACGACACCAGAGATCTCACAACTTGATGCGCACTTAATAATTGACACGATGTCGGCCAGGCAATTGTTCGAATGAGCGCAGGAAGCCTAGCCTCTTAGCAGACAGCCTTGTCGGGTTGTAGCGGCATTGTCATAACGACAGGGAATCGATGTATACTGTTACACCCTGCGCTGCGCTCGGTGTGTGAATAATGCCAGTTGACGTCACGCAGTGACTGTCTGATTAGACGGGAGGCGTGCGAAGGAAGAAAACAATCATCTGTTGGGATGGTTGACAAACAAGTGAAACAATTGCTCAGTGACCAAGTTGCAATGCAAGTTTGCTGTCCGATGCAGGTTGGGTAGCGATTTATTTTAAATAATTTAAAAAACTTGATTGAAACATAAAATCATCAAAGTGAATCATTGTCATCTGCATTGACTTTTAAGCAGAAAAAAGTCGCTCATATGAACGAAATTTCATCATTCGACACAGTGGTTCAGTTCAGTTACAATGCTTGATTATTGTAGTTGAATAGCTGTCTACTTTGGTCTTCAATACTGGATTAGACCATCAATAATGGATTTCTGAACACTGATCTTTGAGGACAAATGACGACATGTTAAACGGAATTTCTATATGTTTCACTACAAAATGATTAGGCTATAGAATACGGCGGAAGCACACTCTAATGAACTCTTTGATGACATCAAGAATTAATGAGAATAACTAAAATGAATCTGCATTTTTCGATTAAAATCTTAGCGCTGACGTACACTATTTGCATTTTGCTCCAACCATCTATGCGACTTCAAACAATAGAATGTGTCTACACAAAGGGATACAGGCTATGGCTGTTGATAAAAGTTAGCAACATTGGCTTTACCAATAGCCATCTATTAATCATTGACAAGAAGCTGGCAAATTTCGCTTTGCCAATAGCTATCTATTGGCCAGCGACAAAAAGTAAGCAAAATTCGGTTTGCCAATAGCCATCTACTCGCACACTGCATTATCGCTAGCTAAGACATCGCTTGCTCGCTCACTAAAAGCCAGAGAATAGTGAGCACTTTTCCCAGCGGATGCCTAATTGTCTTCCACTGAAGGCCGCCGTTGTTTAGGTATCGCTGTTTTGACAACGCGTGTCCACAACTTGGAATAGGTCCCACTTTGATTGGCC
The DNA here is from genome assembly GCA_907163375.1 of Prostheceraeus crozeri. Classification (NCBI taxonomy): domain Eukaryota; kingdom Metazoa; phylum Platyhelminthes; order Polycladida; family Euryleptidae; genus Prostheceraeus; species Prostheceraeus crozeri. The sequence continues at coordinate 93,161 of CAJQUW010002194.1, read as the reverse complement.
GCTCTAGTCCCTTTTTTAATATGGAATGCTGGAATATGTAGAAATTGTAATAGAGAGTGTGTGAGTCGCTTTTGAAGAACGTTGTCGAGGATGGAAACCACCTGCTTCATGAACTTTCAGTCTGAAGCAACAGACCACCCGAGATACTTGTCCACTAGGTCCTCCCCACACAAAGATCAGCCTCATCAAATCTCCATTTATGCGTTTTTGTCAATAGTCCTCTGAATCCTCGCACTGGTGTGTCTGCGAACGCGGCCAACTCCCCAGAGTGGGCGAATTCCCCTCCAAATGATCTCCCAAACTGATCACCTGCTGATCTCCCAAACTATTGCACCAATTTTGCAAAACCATACATCAATCGAATAGGCATTGAAAGGGGATTCAGAAAATAGCATCAGTTTTATTTCTAAAGTCATCCCTGGGCTGAAATGAAGATCAAATGTCAAAACCGCCATTTTTAACAAATTTCCAATAGATCACTATTTGAAATGGAAAATAACACCAAAAACTAATAAACCATACACTAATCGAAAGATCTGGTCAAGGTGGTTAATGTAATGATGGTTATTAATCGCTATGAGAACGGCCAAAATTATTGTACCAAATATATCATCCTTCAGTCAAACGTTGTATAATACGTAGAAAGTAAGGTGCTAGAAATCTGGTGGCAATGGCTTAATGGGTTTTAAAGATATTGAAACAATCGCCAGGGGGGACGCGGGACGAGGGTTAAGTCTTGCCGAAATGAAGATAATATCAATATTGTTTAATGCTGCAATTAAGATTGGAAGATGAAACGAAATACAAATAATGCCTCCAATTTTCATTTCTGGTCACTAACTTTTGTCTTTTCTTTCATTTTCAGATCATTTCATCACTTTTGGCGACGATTCTTTGAAATTCTCGAGGAAATGCTTCACTTGATGGAGATCTTTTTCTCATTGCTGTTGTGTCTGCAGGAACATTTCCTGATATTAGGCGGTGTGAGCTATTACCCAGACCACCTCGCATTACGGGTAAAAACTTGAAAGATGTACCAAGAAACCGATGGGGGAAAGTGAGAGATCTTCTTTTGAATCACAATAAAATTCGAAAATTATCAAACGACTCATTTACAACTTGGGAAACTTCAGGCTTGTGGACACTTGATCTCCGTTTCAATGGACTTCAGGCAATCAGTTCAGGAGCTTTCAAGCCACTAAGGCGTCTGACGAGTCTCTATCTCACTTCGAACCGCTTGACGATTGGCAAAGGATTAAATGCAAATGCCTTCCCATCAATTCCAAATCTTTGGAATTTGCATCTCGGTAGCAATCCTCTTGGAGCAATTCCGAATCATTGGTTCAGGAATTTGATGAACCTTCATGCCATTAGTGTTGATAGTACAATCGGAGGCTTGAAATTGCATCAACATTCATTTTCTGGTTTAAAGCATATAATAGGCCTACATTTAAAAGGTAACAGCCTCACGACACTTCCAGAGATGGTGCATGATTTGAACACGATGACGAGATTGAGAGTAATTGACATCAAAAACAATCCGTGGAGATGTGACTGTCGACTTCGATGGTTGCATGTCTGGTTAAATCAACATGAAATGTCTGAAAACCATACTGCAGAATGTACTTATCCGATTCGCCTTAAATACAAACGAATCACCGATCTTAAACCTGAAGACTTTCAATGCAGTCCAGAAGTCACAGCCAACGATTCAAGCATAAATGCAAAGACTGGAGACAATGTCACTCTTGTGTGCCATGTCTTCTCAGATCCTATTGGCACAATGTCTTGGTGGAAGGATGGAGTCAGAATCAAAAACGACTCCACGTCGTTCCTTATCTCCCAGACAGCAGGACCAAGATTTCAATATCAACTGACCATCCTGAATGCAACGGACGCTCATAATGGAGAATGGCACTGCAGTGATGTCAATGATCGTGGAAAGGATACCGCCAGCATATTCCTACAAATCGACAACTCTGCAAAGCATATCATGCCAATCGTCATCGGAATAGCAGCAGTGATGATTATTGTGTCTTTTGGTATTGGAGTTTGGATGTTTAAAAATCGCACTGGAACAACACAATCATTTCACTTTACAGTCCTTCAAAATGGAAATGTGGATTGACACGAGGCATTTCTTCTTTGCTATTTGCTGATTATTTGAACTATTGCACTGAGTATTTTATTAATGAGACGCGTATAAAATGTTCCCATTATCAGTTTATTTTACACAAACAACAAACATAGCCTTATAAATCTGGAAATCAATCACAAAATCAAAGATCTAGCTGATGCATGCACTGAAAATTATGAAGTCCTTCTCAAGTGCCAATCTGAGTACGAAACGGAAGTGTTCGTGATGTGATGAAACATTGATTACAAACAAATGATCCAGTGAAAGCTCAAAATGAATATTGATTTGAAAAGCACATCTAGAAACACAGGAAAGCGCGTTTGATGTGATAATTCTCTTAAGTTGATATATTTCTTCCAAGCAATTAAAACCAGTTTCATTTGATATCCATTATTAAGTTGGATTCAGTCGTGCTGTTCAATGTGCTAAAATGCAGCGTTTGCACATTCTCCGAGTGTCATGACTGTCCTAGGCACGTGAATCGTCATTTTTATAATCATGAACAGTTGGGTGCAAATTTAATAACAGCTCTACAATATTTTGGAAGACATGTGACATATGAATTTCAAGTTAGTTGTTTCAATTTCACTATTGATGCTATTTGCAGTTGCTGACTACATCTGACAACTTTATTCCGTATCGACTGATCATGTCAAAGAGAAACCTTTTCCTAAGAATATTATGTTAACCATGTTTGACTATGGCTATAATTCAATGTATTTTTAATTTAATCACTCTCTTCAAGATGAACATATATGAACATAGCCTCATTGATCCAACTGCATTTGTGTCACAAAAGTTGCCACAAAAGCTCTTATAGATGGATGTGTACATGGGATATAGCGGGTTAGATATGCCGCATGTCATTCATTGGTTGGTGGATGTCCTATTCCAATGCAACTCCCCAAATGAGTGTAAAATGACAACTAAATGAGAACGAGTTATGTATTGTTTTCTAAATTCAAACATTTATAAATTGACTTTTAAAATGAGTACGAAAAAAGTACTCACCGTAAACTCTAGGGCACGAAATTTCGCTATAATTAGTCAGGAAATTTAGGCATCGAATCTAACCAACACAAGGCACGAGTAGGCACGAATTTCATAGTGCCGGGCTCGTGCTCATTGATTTTTCCTTCGATTCCATTGGATAAAGAAATATTTGGTTTCGTGCCTATTAGTGCCTGGGGGTGCCTAGGTGCTTCTAGGCGCTACCTGGCACGAATTTTCGGTTTCGTGCCGAAGTTAGTGCCCTACAGTTTGCAGTGTGTGCTTCCTAATCCAAAGAGTTCTCAAACGAGTGCTAAAATTGAGTATTTATATTTTGATACTCAACGATTACTAGATTTTGGAGCTGATTTCTTACCCATATAATTGCCTCTGTTTAAATCTTTTCTGAATCAGCAAGATTACATTGTGATTTCTTGAAGCGTTTCTTGCAAGAACGTTGCAAGAAATGATCTGTTTTACTTAAGATTCAGTCTGATTTTACTAGTTTTTAAAATGAACCAGTCTGATTTTCGATGGAGACAAACGGAATCAGTCTGATTAACTATCTATGCCTACAGATACAGACTGGTTTTGTAGATTGCAGTCAGATTCACTGACTGATTGCAGTTGATTGCACTGATCAACTGTTTGTCATAACAGTGCAATGAATAGTTACATAGCCTATGTCATGTATATTCATCAAATAAGTAAGAATCAGAATAATTAAAGCGGTGAATAGTTTATTCTTGAAATTCAGTGAAATGACTGGAAATTTATATAGTTTGTAATTTTGCATTCAGATAGATCAACGGGAGATTTAACACATTTGATCTGGAATGATAATCAATTAGATCATTAATATCAAATGAAATTATACATGGTAGGTAATTATGTGTACCGAGTATGATCTTACCAAACAACTAAACGACATATCCAAGTCGAGTTTACCTCCTTCCTCGAGGTGCCGATTAAGAATAGTTTCCTTGGCCTCCATTTCCTTTTGCGATCCTGAAATTTAAGAATATTTCAATGCTCGATCTTGACAGGAATAATTACGCTATTTCAAATGGAGGCTAGTAGATGACGTATAGGCCCATGTGTTTACAATGTCTAAGTAATTTCACACAACATTTGACGAATATATAATATCTAGATTATTTATAATTGAATATTGATCACATTACCCGAAATTACCTGATGCTAACAAAGTGCCAGTGATATCCACTCCCGTAACAGTAAGTGTAACCGTGTCTTTAGGAGCCAATCGCAGTTTAGTCATGAGCGTCATATCGCGCGGCCAGCTCCTGTGCTGCAGTCCAATTATGGTGTAAGTGTTATCTAATTCAAAATAGAATAGATAGGATTGCGGGATTTCTTGGAATGGCTCCAGTCTCTCTGCATTCCTCTTGGACATCTGTAAAACGCAAGTGTCTCTGATACACCTAATAAAGGTCAGTTTATATATATGCACATGCAAAGAGCTTTTGAGCGTATCACTACCCTATGAATGATGTGAAACGAACTAAAAGTTTGGAATCATAATGAATTCAGCAAGGCTCATAAAATCTAATTTTGAAATTATGCAGTAAGATGATTTAGCACACAGTGGTTTGCATAATTTCATATTCAATATCACCTACCGGTACCATAGTTGTATGACTAACACCCAATTAACATTAGACAGACTGACAAATTCAAAAATGAGTAGTTTCTAGACATAAATGAACTGAAGACTGAATCCGCGCGGTCTGCCAATTAATGATTGAAAAATTAAACTCAGTCTAGAAATTAGAAGAACTCGACTTTCAGTGTCTCCAGACCAGGTTTTAACTAAATTGATAAGAGCAGCATAAATAACATTGTGATAATGGATTCTTATAGATTTTGTTTAGGGCCTAATGAAAGCAGATTCTATAAAGCAGATTACAATGTCATTCAAGTCTGTAAATCGTTGGACCAGGTCTTCCAACTCTCCATTAGATATCCAAACTATCATTGGCCGGGACAATGAACAAATAACAATAATTGCGACTTCCATTCCAGATACAGGCCATAAGCAATAAGCAAACAAGATCATAAGCAAACAAAGCAGTCATTTAAACAAATCTGACATAGCAAGATCACACGAACAAGATAACTAATAACTGGTAGCCTAAAACTTTTTAACAACGATGACAAATGCTTTAAACAGGCCTTAACACGTTCAACATTATTTAGATACTAAGAAACATCACTTAGAGACAGCTCCTTCATGATTTTGTAATGAAATTATGGTGTTTATTAAAAAACCAAGCGAATACTTAAGATATACATGTACGGTGTATGTCTACATGTAGGCTATATTTATATCTATCAAATTCATTACACGGTATAGGCTAAAGTACATGCAGGCTAGCAGGAAAATCAATTTTGAGATGCTAATGCTAAATCAGAAGTAAAAGGCCTACAAGATGCAAAGTATGCAAAATACAAGAAGTACAGTGCGCAAAGTACATACATATATATAAACAAAAATGAAAACTAACGCCGACATGTTTCTGCCAGTAGTCTGGCTTCTCAAGGCGGAACAGAAATTTGGTTTCATAAATGAAATATCTTGATTTATGAGAACTCATGGTCTTTCGCGCAACATTGTGAGTACGTTCATAAATCTTGATGAACATGGCCTCCTTATGTTCACGATCTACCCTTGTAGACCCCAAAGGCATTTTATAAAAAGGGATGATGGAAAATTTGATGTTCATGTTAGCTGCACAGTTTCTGATATGCTTGCTTACAGGTGGGTAAGCCCTTATTACGTATAGATTCATAAAAATTGAATTTACGTTGATTTAAACGTTTATTTAGTTGCATGGTATCTGTGGTATCCATTTTTACATTCCTATCAATCGTATCAATCGTATTCTGACTTCTTCAGCTAGACTTTTTAGATCATCTTTTAGATTGTACATTTCTGAATTCACAATAACTTGCGACAACTCATGGAATGTTTTTGATAACACTTCCAATTTAGTCAAGATGGAATCTAATTTATTGTTAACTGTATAGCCATATCCTCCATCGATCGAATAGTAGAATATATATCGTAAACGAATATAAAAAGAAAAATCAAAGCAAATGTAAATTTGTAATCTGTAATTTGTAATTTGCAAATGTAAATTGTTTATCATTTAAACTTGCTTTGATTTTTCTCTTTACATATACATATATATATATATATATATATATATATATATATATATATATATACGCATAATGTAACGCTCAGGTATTAAAATTCAAGTTTGTATATTCATAACCCAGGACACCCCAGGATTCTACCCAGAAACCTACCCATTGCACCCCACCCTTCCCTATGCTACTAGTTTTCAGTGACGACTGCGAATAAGGCAATGACTGTGGGGATCCTACTTTTATGGCGTAAGCTGCCTGCTTTCCTGAAAAGAAGTAGCGGCCGCATTTGATGCAGTTTCAGCTGCCTAATTGGACATCGTGGTGCTCGCTAGACAAACGTAGTGTCGGTTGGGAAGCCTTTTTGGAGTCACACCTGCCGTAAGTCTGGCAGCTCCAGACCAATTAGTAATACCCTAGTTCATACGTCATCTGGCTAACAAGTTACAATGCGTGCTTCTCATTACCATCCAGCCTACGATTAACTATTTTCATATAAGTCGAACGTAATTTTGTTTTCAGACAGAAAAACAAAAAATGTAAAATGTAAATACTCTACAAACAAACTTCAAAACAGCACTCTCTCCTATTATCGAACTTCGTGAATGAGAGCAAAATGATTTAGAGTACATGGTAAATAAACATAATAATATAACATAAACATAATAACATAAATAACATAAACATAAATAAACATCCCAACTTGGCTTTGATACACCATACCACAAAGAACAAAGCACATTATTCTGAAACGCAGATCGCTTGCCTAATGGAAGTTCACCAACTGCTGCCCATACAGGCCAAAAACTTTTGTTATCAGATTCAATTGTTGGCACTCCATCAATGTTTATCAACAAACTAATTTGAATACCTGTTGGACTGCAATTTTCATTATTAAATACATCTCCATCAGCAACATCATATAAAATAGTCCTAGGCCTACTGGTTTCAGCATTTTTTGTTAAATTTCTTGTTTGCAGTGTGGTTAAATTGTTTTCAATAATTATTTTAAGCTGTTCTTTAATTGATAGAATAAAGTACTCTTCTGTTGCCGTTTCACATTCAGTGATGATAAATCTTTGTCGATGATTTTTTAAATCTTCATCAAATATGGAGTAATATGACGGTAACTGTGAATTTTCAGGGAGATATTTCTTCACTAATCTATATACTGATTTTGCTGTACACATATTGATTCTTTCGGAAGCTACCAAAGCGTGCATGTCATTTTTAAAATTTTCCTGGGAAAATTTGCAATTTTCGTAAATTGGTGGCGAGTAATCTGAGTCATCCGAATCTTCATCACTAGAGGAGAGCTCTTCAATTGAGCTGATAGATAAATCTATAATATCCAACTTTACCATGTCTTTCGTTGGTGTAGAACTTCTTGGTTCATTGTCATTCTCGAATTTAACTTCAACTGAATAATCTTTTCTATCACTGACTTCATATTCTGCTGCATAAGTTTCATCATCACTCATTGAATTGTCTGTTTCCCATTCTTCTGAGAGGCTGTGAATTGTACGGCATTCGTAAAAATTATTTTTTCTAACGGATTTTATTCTTTGTCTGTACATTACTGTTAGTAAAACTTTTACTTGTCAGAGACTGCAGACTGAATCGCGGTAAGCTGGTAAAATTAACTTTTTTGTGAGACTTGTAGGCAAGTAAATTTTGATTCGGATTCTGATTGGTTCTTTAAAAACTTCTTAGTACGCATTATATTTATTAGCTACATCACTTATAAATACATATAACATTTTATAATTCAATAATAATAATACCAAGCTTTGAGTATATAATAGCTTTTTTAAATAATATTCAATATATTTAATATAATTTTTTTATAATAGCATATTTCTTCTTCTTAAGAATGATTGGTTAAGTATTGACGAATGGTGTGACAATGATTTTTTATCAACGCATTTATCAATTAAATTCACTTTACATACTTAGCTATTTTGATGAAACACATGACATTTTTAAATAATATCACGTTTTTAAAGAATACATTTTTGTAAACTTTGAGTGACTACAAATATCTAATACTGACAAAAATTAATTCAATGATTGGAAATATTAAATAGGAAATTTCAGAAGTACGATATGACCAAAGTTATTCAATATATATTAAAGATGGCATGACCAAAGACTATGAATCATTTTAAAACTGTGAGCTTCCCTATCTCTGCATGATTAACTTTTGGAAACACTATTATACTGCTGAATGTCGGACAATTTTTTAAACATTGAAGATTAGGAGTTACCATAGAAAGTTAAACTACCGATCATAGATATTGCGCGATTCCAATTTTCTACTGTCTGATATCTTCATCTGATATCTGCTCGTTTACTGTCTTGATATCTTCATTGTCTTAGGGTATGACAAGATAAATTTGAATATTGGATGACTATGATGTTTTCAAAGAAAATACCCGGGTCGAAAAAGTTACATAATTTTAACAAACATTTGGCTAATACTTGACAACGTTTTATTAAATATTTATCAAGATTTTATCTATTTTATGAAATAGTTTGCAAATATTAACAAACTTATGTAGATGTTTGCAAATCTTCATCAAAATTAAGTATTACTTTGCAAATTTTTATCAAAATTAAGTATTAATTTGTAGATCTTTTATCAAAATTAAGTGATAATTTACAAATTTTCTGAAAATGTATCAAATACCTTGCAATTTTTGTCTATACAGGCCTACCACTAGTGGTGCACTTATAATTGCTAGATATGTCAAATGAATGAAAACAAAATTCATGCAGTGTACTTTTTTTATTCATGTGTTATTAGTTGACCAGAGTCCAGAAGTCATTGGGGCTGTTCATTAACTAAAATTCTGCCGACAGAAAATTAAACCGATTTAATATTCTGCCGACTTTGTGAACGACGGTATAACACCGAAACTGGCAGAATATTCAGTCGGTTTCGGTGTTATACCGTCGTTCATTAAGTCGGCTGAATATTCTGCCGGCAGAATATTAAATCGGTTTAATTTTCTGTCGGCAGAATTTTAGTTAATGAACAGCCCCATTTATGCACAATATAAAGATAAGTCAGCGCTTGGATATTATTTTATCACATTGGATCGACCGAGAATAATGTCGACAATCGTCAAGGGTTATCAAAATTGATAGTTGCTGCTGATTAATCCACGATCACCGTTCTAAAGACCAACCAAAAATCAAGGCTTAAATGACTTATCAAAAATTGAAATATTTTTAATGTTTTCAATGAATAACCAGAAGCTCGCTTTGAAGTAATTACCTGCAAACATTGACTTTAATATAACTAACCAACTTGTACTCGAAGATGCAAAAATCGGTGCAAAAATATTCGTGTAATCACATTTTAGTCGATATTCTTAAAAACATCCTATTTAGGAAAGTCCGTTTCGTTGTGGAAAACCAATAAATCTGGGTATCATCTGAAAGAGCTTCTGGTAAATAGTACTTCTGATATCTCAATTTATAAATCAGGTAAGTGGGAACTCCAATCCCCACAATCAAACTATTTGTGAGATAAAACAACAAGAATACGAATAAAAGATAACAATCGAATTTTTGAATGCGTCTTTCAATAAACATTCAGAGTATAGATGGTTTACAGGATTGTATTATAGTTTGCAATTTTATTCCGTGGGTAGATCTACTGTCTAGGCCAGTTTGAAAATTCAAGAATAAATAGGTTGAATTTGGATATTTACAGAATTTTTTTAGATAAATAAATGACAAAAACATACTACAATATGTGGAAAATGTATCTCAGGGAATGCTCTTTTAGATGATAGCAAATTCATTGGTTTCCACAAACACGCTGACATTAAGTTGTAAAAAACACAGCAAGATATGAATACTCCGTGAATTGAGCACCGTTGTGCAGTAGACTATGTCACACAATTGTCTAAATCTATGGACAATTGAAATATCAGATGTACAACAAATTTCAGAAATCAAATATTTGTTTCAATCAGCACCGCCATTCGACAACTTGGTATTTCTAGCAGCAAAAATTTTGATAACCCTGTCAGTCGATTGGTTTTCTGGATACTAGTGCTTTTATGGACAATTCATTTTTGGGTTTCGATAATGTGACGAACTTTTTGAAAAGAAAGCGTTTTACAATTAAACCGCCAGCATTTCGAGTCCCTGTGACAAGCTTCTTAAGATGACGATAGCAGTTTTCAAAAGGCATCGCGGAGACACTCCAAAGCGCGCCGAACCGTTTTACCTGGGCTGGCAAATGTTCCAGCGCATGTAGGGTCATAGTTTGGACGGATGGCCCAAATAGCTCAACACACAATTTCCGAAAGTAATCAATTATAGTCTTCGATGCAACTAAGTCAGAATCAGATATTTGTGACCTGAGAAGAATATTTATAAAAACTGACATTGAAAAAATCTGACACTGAATATCATTTTTACAAACAAAGAAAATAGGGTAAAAATACAAAATGAAATTTTTCCACTCTGATGCCTTAAACTTATGTCTAAATTTCAACGAACGACTTTTTCTTTTAAAAGAAGCAGGCACCCTTATCTGCTGTAAAATGTGATCAATCAATGACTCATCGACCAAATGATGTGATAAAATATGAAAAACAATATTGCGTACCAAACCAAGATACAGCAAATGCATGCAATCAAATGGCACAACCGGGATGTCCATGACTCTAGAAATAGGAGAATCACCCTTAACACCATAACTGGGAGAAGAATCACTGTTAGAAATATGAATCGCATGGGTGTCCGAATTACGAGATGGAGCCGAGACACTTAAAGGAAATAGCATCTTTCTTCTTTGCAAATCATAACTACCTTTGATGAGGCAAGAGGAACAACCATAGTATCCGTTAAAATTAGTCATGTTTAAACATTTTGCTTTGGCTGGTAAGTCAGCACAAATGGTTACTACCTTGACCTTTACAAGATGCCGTAAATATATAAAGGAAAGCGAACGAATCTGATCGACGAAACGTGACAAAAGTGCATCAAAATCTGGTGACGCATCACCGTAGTACAACATACACATTATCATATTCCTAAACATACGTCTCTGCAAAGGATGCAAGTTAATAACAGATGCCATGATCGGCCACAATTGATATTGTTTCGATTGAAACACGGAAGAAACTCCGTCAGTACTTACGATTAAGTAGACATATTTCACTTCATCCGTGTCCAAATACTGAAAGTGATCTCCATTAATGATATCACTGATGTCACTTTCTCTGGCTAAAAACATATCAGGATAATCGTGAATGATTTTCCTGAGTTGTGATTCAATGTCGACGGTGAAGTAAATGTTATCCCGTATTTTTTCTTCCTTAACATTAAAGTCTTTTATATTCGATGACAGATCTCTCAACCGAGGACACCGATTGGGCACTGGTAGAGCAGAGGCAAATAAATCCAACATTTCATGAGCAAGTACGTCCGAAGTCCCGTGCGTAACTTTTATATTTAAAAATTTTTCCTGAAAATTCTTCTACAGGCATAAGGGATCCATGACAAATTGCATTTTCAGTCTCACTCGCCACTGAATCATCGGAGCTAGAAGAAAGCATGGAACAGTCTCCACTCTCTTCGTTCATGAATTTGACTGGAGATGAGGTCATCTGACGGGAAACTCTTTGACAGAATTCTGTATATGTGACTCTGTCGAATTCAACACAACTGACATCATCAGGGTTATCAACCGATGAGATGGAAGATTCGTCGCTCTCCGTATTGACGTCTGTTCTTCGGTATTTTGGGCGAGGGGCACCAATTTGGCGATCCGATCTGCGGTATTTTTCCATGAAGAAATCTGCAAATGTAACAACAAAATTTGGACACTGGACATATTGTATTATTATATGAACGATATAGTTATCAATAACATCATCAGGAGTTACTTATGCATTTCCTGATGATGAGAAAAATATGAAACAGTGACGAAAATAGATGATTATGTTCTTGATCTGTTTAAGGCAGTGAATCTCATTTCTAGTGACCAAAAAATTTAGGAATTTCATAGGAAATATGTCATAGTCCATCTCATAGGAATTTCAATGTCCAGAATCTCAAAATAAATCAGGCGTTTTGTCTGAAAGATTCTTTCGTGCGATCGTGCGATCTTGAGGTAGGGCAAAAAAACGCGCATGGTTAAAAAAACGCGCACTCATATTTATCAATTCCTGATACAAGGTATCAAAGATTTTAACAAACTCATATTTTCTGCGATATTTTGAGACGAATCATAGCTAGTGCTTCAATCAAACCCAAAGTTATAAACGTCAATTAATGCTTTTCGCAAAGATATTTCTACTACAATTTCTTTATCATGAATTAGATAGTTGTATAGCAGCATACCAGCATAGGCTTGTAATTGGTTCTATAGAGAAAATGTAAGTTAAAACTAACACGACATTTTTTCATCTGTATTGAAAACAATGCATTTACGAAATGGGGAAGAAGAGCATGAATCTTTAAAAGATCAATGACCAATAAAAGCTGATTATCCATACGCAACAAACATTCGAGAATTGCGTATGTTGACTATACGTAAACAAATATGATATGCAAGGTTTCTTAATTCATGGCAAACATGTTTGCAATAAGCAGCAATTACAAATTATTGCAGGCGCACTAACTTAGACGATTTCCCAGTAGTGTGTTTAGTGATATTAAATGAATGCCCGTCGAAATTTCACTAATTTGCTACTTGCAAAGATCGAATAGTAAAATCTCCAAATCGGCTAACAAATTTAAATCTTCAATTGTTAAGTGAACTCAGATTCAAGTACCATTTCGAGTTAGTGCTCAGGTAAGTAGCACACCATTAGACATGTATCTTCATCAGACTAATCAACCCTTTATCTTTAAATTTAAAACCCTTTAATAGTGCACAGCCCTATAAAAAATGAATCACAGATGATTTAGACAATATAACATAAAACAATGAATAGTAGCAATATTTTACGTAAGTACATTGCATAATCTATAAACCTAAGTACCGTTCTCCATATCCCATAGAAGTTTGAATAAATAATTCGCTGCCATAAAGTAAAACTGAATTAAGGTATTATCAAGCTTTAACAAGTATTGAACATGTAAGATCATCAATATGGGATCAGTTAGACTGAAACATACTTTAAATTCGAGAAAACAGTTCTGGAATGTTCACACATCATATCACAAACCTTTTAGATCTAAGCAAGTTTATTTCCTCAAGGAGGCACACCTCAAAATTATAGATTTCCTTGGTTTTTGAGAGTTGCACATGTATTTGGAAAATGATCAGGCTAACTTCACACGTTATTTTTACATGAAAGCAAAAGGGAAGAGGACAAGGTGTCCCTCAGCAGAAGAGCGTCATAAGATAGAAGGAATTGAAGATGAAAAGGGAATTAAATGGAGGCATAACTGTTTGCAAATGCTAAATATAACAGAATGATTCGAAATAGTCGAAAGCATTAGAATAAATCAGTTAGACTGCATCAATAGTGTACATGGATAGGATAAAAAATGTAAGATTATAAAAGCATGATTATATTACAACAAACAAAAAAAGGAATATCAAAAAGGTAATTGCTGAAAACATACGTAATAAAAGCACATTTGCATGTGGTGGATAGATACGTAGCGAATATGATTACATGTATGCATGTACCGTATATCAAGAAGAGAGAACATCCCTATATAAGCCATGTGCAGTGTCGGCAAAAAGGACGAAATAAAGTCCGTAGTGGAACAAGAGACTTATCAAATAGAGAATGAAGAAAAACTATCATCTATGTAGGGGCCTATATAGCTGGCAACCGGTTCTAGGTCTTTGAATCACGCGTTGGAAAATTATCATTTCTCAATCTCTTCCCGCGGCTGATGTCCGATCCCAGCTGGTTCACCGTTCGCACAGCTGGTAAAAAATCCAAATCATCTGTACGATATGGGAAAGGAGCTAACGAGAAGGAAACAATCGGGATGGTATGCATTCAGTGAACTGCGGGACATACTCACGAACAGAAAAGTCCAGAAGTGAAAGCGCATGTCTTCAACACGCATGTAATGCCATCACTGTCATATGCTTGTGAAACATGGAGTCTCACAGAAAAGGATGAACACTTTCTCCAAGTCACCCAAAGAGCAATGGAACGGCGAACAACAAGAACGCGTTTAATACAGCATATTTCGAATGAAGACCTAAGAGAGAGATCGAAGGTGAAGGACATCATCGACATAGACATTAAGTGTGCGGTCGGATTCTATATTGAGCAATCAGCTGAGCAGACCAACAGCATTGACTTAAGGTGCACGGTGCAACTGTTAATCGACTTTGCAATTACATTTGATAAAAATAACGAAAGAAAATGCTAAGTTTTCCGTTGTGCAACGATTAATGAAACGGTCTGTATTTGTCTAACGCCGTAGAACGAAGTTCTTCACAGCTCAGGTTACAAATTTTCAAGATTTCAATTGTTAGTAGCAGTTAAACAGAACAAGTGACACCTCCAGCTCATGAATTTCAGTCGCTAAATTAGTAAACAACATGTTTCATTTCATACCAATTTCAAACAACTTAAACCTAGGCTGTTGATTCGCACACAGGCCTACTCTGTAAAATTTCAATGTGCTACTGTGTGGGCACAGGAAACAAATTTGAAATAGAAATGAATCTTTTTATCAAATTGACTTGAAAAATTACAGACCTAAGGCATCTATAAAACATGAAAACAAATCGGAGTGAA
Organism: Prostheceraeus crozeri; assembly: GCA_907163375.1. Taxonomy (NCBI): domain Eukaryota; kingdom Metazoa; phylum Platyhelminthes; order Polycladida; family Euryleptidae; genus Prostheceraeus; species Prostheceraeus crozeri. Next base: position 78,122 of record CAJQUW010002194.1, on the reverse strand, counting down.
GTCAATAGAGGTCATATCGTACACCTATCATTATGGAAGCAGTGGAGCTCCAAAAGTACAAGATAGATGCGCGCCCTTAACATGAGACTGTATGGGCCTATTCAAGAGACACAGCTCTAGCATGGGCCTAATACACGGCTCTAGGATGGGGTGGGTTCCACTGAGTGTCAGATGATAGGTTAAGTATTAGTGATAGATAATGGACAGATGTATTACTTAGTTCAGATTGTACAAAAAGACTATATTTCATCGCCGGTTTAACAACAACATGCTAATAATTAAGACATGTAATAAGTGCCATATCATAACATTCGACTTTTTAGAAGTAAATAGATGACGTCTCGAGTATATCAAAGATTTGGAAAATTTGTTGCTGTGATCACATGCACCATTGACTTTGGTAGGAGAAGCATGTAGCAGCGTTTAATCTTAGTTGATGTGAACAAAATATCCCAAAAGTTCGAATATTGCAAGAACTTTTCATACCCATATGTAAGTTAAACCCGATTTCTAACACTGGTAGAAAAAAGAAATGTAATACGTATATAGGCCTTATATTTATTTTATACATGCCAAATGTCCCTCATAAATAATCCTCACTATGTATAATTCGGACTTTTGACACAAAGCAAAAATTTGGCTGTGGAGGGTGGGTGCCATATCACCCTATGTGTCAAATCACTCCATCCCCCCCCCACCACAACATGATTACAGCAATGAGTGTTATAAATTTCCGCTTGAGAATTCAGAAATCCTTCGTGTCTAAGCAGTTGATTTACCTTACATTTAGTTAGGCCTACTTTTCATTGACATGGAGGTTAGCTGATCAATTCTAATGCCATATAACACCACCGGAAATAATGTAGAAAACCTTTTCATCCGTGTCAAATTGTGTAGGCCAAACATATGAATGTTTTGCTACACGTACCTAATGTAGCCTGCTGCAAATGACTTGTTTCCTTGCTTCTTATGCCGGTGGATGTTGACGATTGCGATAGAGTCACTGGAATCTTACTTGTAATGCGATGTTTGGACATGGAGGCTGCAAACGCGTGAATTCTAACAATGGTAAAATCCGATTGATGAATCGCTCAAGGCCAGGTCGAAGCACACTCCGGATCAGACAGAAACATGTGAATGATATTCCTGAAGAGGCACTATAGTCATAGTCTGATTCATAATGTGGTATATTGCACTTGCTTACCATTGTCAAGCTTCGAAACGGTTGATAAAGTCGCACGGAGCAAAAACAACATCCACGCTACTGAAGCAGTTAACTTGTGTCGAACTGGTGGGTGGGACAGTCTGCAAGTCAACAATATTTGATACACATGACTCAGAGCAGTGCAGTCAGAATCGACAGGAATATTTTCCCTAAAGCGATTCAGTAAGCATCGACACGTTAACTCGTCAGTTCAATGCTTTAGCGCGTTTGTTGTTTTGTATGAGACTTCAGGTCACCTATTTGTCACAAAATAGTGCTAATTGTCTTGTGTAAGACTTCAAGTCATATTTCTCCTTTGTGCTAATCTGAAATCCTTTTCCATGCATGAAGCAACTTCCTACACTGTCAGCTCTACGTGGCAAATTCAGTATGACAATCAGGCGAAATTTCCATTCGTGTTCGCATCTAGATCTCCTTGACCACTTCCAGCCCTCAATGTTAAGATTCTAATGTTCATATGTATACATCTGTTTAGGCAGCTAAGCGAGAACAGGCTATATCAAACCGCATCACAGCATAATGTACATGTAAACTGTTACTGTATAATGATTTAAAACAATAAACATGATGTTCTCTTCGCCATGATAAGCTCGTAATTACTTGTACAACCGAAAGCATCAGCGGTATTTTTCAAATTATGGCAACTAAATTTCAAGGTCGCCCTCGATATAGATCTGATACCCTAAGTTTTCCTTTTGACATTTGTACAAAAAGGGCTACGTTTGATATAATTTGAATATTATTTGCTTGACTAGTAGTTACTTGGCCATTCAATGTGTCATATGAACAAACTAATGAATGGAAAGAATGCCATGACGTCTCAGCTCAACAAAATCATCTCATCATTTATATCATATTTATTCTATATGGATGTCATTCATCAATAAATGAGCAAATAACGATATGGGGGTCAAAATCATAAACAATATATGCACAATACTTTTTAGTTTAGCTACGTAACCATAACAATAATTTCTGAAATTTCGTAAAATGACAACAAACTTGTGTGAGCGAAACGAAACAAAGGTTTGCTGTATTTTGATAACACAGATGCGCTGTCAACCTTAAACTGGAAGAGGAACGAAATCCAAATAATATCTTCAAAGAAAAGAGCCATAAATATCGACACTTTTGATAAAACCTGCTTTTATAGTAATTATCATCATGTGCTCTGTGTTTACGGTGAAAGCTTCTGGCGGACGAATAAAGCATGTGATTAAGTGAGAGATATATATAATTTTGAGATAGAGAATTTCTAATAAATGCTATTCCTGCAAAAAAAGTATGTCTTTTTGTTGTCCCTGTTTTTTGCACCATGCCTTACCTTGAGGATGCTGGCCACCACTTCTTCATAAAGCAGAAATCCCAGTATCGGTAATCAGCAATTCAGAATTACCTTTGACACAAACTCCTGCCATTATAGTACACATACGTGTGTGCTTCAAAAAGGATGGCTTGACCATCCTTATGGAATTTCTGAACGGCGTAGTCAGATATCTGCTGGGACTATACGGCTATAGGCTCTGTCAAAGTTAGAATTATCATATCTCATTTCATACCGTTTAATACAATTTGCGATTGATACACAATTTTGTCAAAAAATTAGCTAATATTTCTTAAACTATTCATGCGTTTTGCTACACAATTTTTCTATGTATTTGTCAAACTCCTGTCAAATATTTAACATTATTAAGGAATAATGAAACAGTTTGCAAATTAACGGAAGTTAGCAAAATTAAGAGATTCTTAGCAAATATTACACAAAATTAATAGGTTTTTTCGACCCGGGTATTTTTACAAAAAGCATTCTGCTAGAATATAGTATTTTTTGTAAACTTTGAGTGACTACAAATATCTTATACAGACAAAAATGAATTCAATAATTGAGAACATGGAATGATAACTTTTAGAGGTACGGTATATGATCAAAAGTAAGGCAAAATTATAACTCGCACCAAATTCCTCTCCAGTACGATCACACGTTTCATTCACTGATTGGCCAAAAAATAGCGCGCAATAAAATCTTTTGCAAATCATTTATTTTAGAATATTTTATTTGACGTTGATAATATGAAAAGCATTTTATTACAAGATTTACTTTAAATAACTTAGAAAATATAATTTCAGACATAAATTTAAAAGGATATTTAAAGATCTACATATTGATGACGTCATTGTACCAGGGAGTAGAGACTATCGGGTTGTAAGCTAACCAATGGTAATCAATATTAAAAATGTTATGACAAGGTAATGAATCTTGGATGACTTTCTACCACAAACAAATTAGAAGTTGTAGAGCTAAGACTAAAAATTGAATTTGTTTATTATTATCAATTGACAACTAACTCAGTCTCACAGCTGATTTTTCAATTATTCTAAATCCCGATGACTCATTTGATGAAATGATTTAAACGTGTCGCCAGTAATTTAAAACTGATGATATGATTTTCTAAATCTTTAAGATACTTAGTAGTTATTTGAAAAGAATACGTCGAAAATAAGACTGATTCTTGATTGTAAAAATCATTCTAATTCCTGATATTTCTGGGAAAATCGTATTACAACTTACTTTTAAAATACGGCTGAATCTTTTTTTTCAAAACATGATCTTATTCTTCCTGATTCGTAGCACACATAAATTTCAGGCAAAATCAGACCGAAATCTGGATGGTTATCTTGCAGAATGACAAAGTAAAATAAATCAAGTTAAATCTTACTGAATCTTGTTCAGTCTAGCACTGATTTAGACTGATTTATCAGAAAATATTGTAATGAAGTGATTTTACTGAATTTGCATGGTTTAATACTGATTCACCCTGACTTTTCAGAATACAATTGCTTGGGTAGTCTTTGGTAGTCCTTCTTTTAGTACTCATATGTGACTTTATAAATAATGGCACTGTCAGTCACAAAGTCCTATTTAAGCACCAATCTGGGTGCTAAACGGATGAATACTCAATTTACAAAGTACAAAAATGCCTTTTGAGGACATATTGAGTACTAATATGATAAACTAACAATACAAATAAATGATCCAGTCAATCTTGACGTCAAAAATACTAAAGAAATGTATTTTCAATATAATTAATTGGAAATAATTCTTAAAATAAAATAGATCTAAAACACAGTAAAACGTGTTTGATGTGATGTTTCTTTTGATTTTATATCATATCTTACAAGCAGTTAAGAGTAGTTCCACATTTTTTCCGTTATTAAGATGGAGCGTGGCGTGCAGAACTATGTACTAAAATGTAGCGTTTGCACGATGCATCTCGGATGTAGAAGGACACGACACGAGGCCGAGTAGATGTACAGCTGTTAGTTGACGGCAGACGCTTCGATCTGGATAATAGACTCTTTTGTCTAGTATTCCCAGCTGAGACAGACGATCTAAGTATCACACGGCTCCATTGTCGACGGTGTGATGAACAGATTCTAGGAAAGTTAGCATCATCAGTAAGTCAACACAGTTGTTCATAGTACCTGAGGCACAATTGTTACTTGAGTCGCTTGTCTCAGGAGGCGAGTTTTCTGTGTTCCTGCTTATCAAAGTTAAATTTACAGTGAAACAAGAAACAATACTGCAATCCAACATGTGACATTTCATCGATTCCTTTTAATGAAAGTAAGGGAATAATTCGGATCAAATGTATTCATCGAACTAGCTTCATTCTGACGGCATATGCACGTGTATGTTCTTTTCAGTTCAATAATGATAATGATCATAAAACGGAATCAACCGATTTGTACATTCTCCGCGTGGACATGTTATGACTACCTTTGGCATGTGAATTGTCGGTTTTTTATAATCATGAACGGTAACGTGCAAATTTACAAAAACATTTCGAAGACATGCGTGGCGCGTCCAATAAGTTTCCGGACAAATGTAGACAAAATGCAAATATTTTAATTCTGACATGATGGATCATTAGGTATGTATAGGCTAGGAGGCTATGCAAAATTTAAAAAAATTTCCATTTTTTATTGGTCTGCTGAACCATTTTAAAAAACGTACGAAATGTTGAATATTTTGAGAACTGAAAATAAAAAAAGATGTTTTTCCTAAGTTATATCCCTGTCCTAAGTATGTTGAAAATTTGTCGACGGCTATGTGTTGTTTGAATATTAATCAACACAAGCATTCTGTATGTCTCCAGATAAAAATTGCAGGTCTTCAGAAGTTCACTTTTCAAACCAATTTCCCTATCTTCGAACACATTTTAACTTCCTGACACCTAAGGTCGTCAAACATTTCAAATTTTTCTAAACGAAAGTTACCCAGAATTTCGCGAATAGATTCCTCTAGATCAGAGTTGCATCCAAATGACTGTCCACGCCACAGAATTTAAAAAATAAATTAATAATAATTTATAAACACATCACATATTTTGTTTATCTGCTTCGGTTTGCTAGAAGTGTGATTAATACAAAATTGACGGCACATTGAGGAACCTATTAGGTGGGCAAAAAAGAATTCCTAATACCTTACAGAGATAGGAAAAAAGTCGTGCGTCGCTTGCGGATTAATGTGAGTTCCAGGAAAGTGCTTCGATTGCCAAAATTCCTTCAGATTCGAAGAATTCAGATCATTGCCCACAAGTTTTCTCCATAATGTTGACCCTTCCGATCATTATTAAAGAAAGTAGCAGGCGTACGAAAATTAGTTCACTTGATGTTTTCACCATCCTCTCCTCGGCATTGCTCACTGTATAGTGCATACATTGAATCGAAGCCAGGCATCGATGTGTGTTTTGGTGTGTGCGAAGTGATATCACAGCACGCACGCATCTCTCACTGGCTCTGGTGTCCTTTGCTGACAGCTTATTGTTTGCCATTTCCAATATTCATCGATGAATATTTCCAATTATTCATTCGAGAAGGAGCAAGTTCTCTAATTCTGTGCCATTTCGATATTAAGGTTACATATAACTCTTCCTTTCTAGGAAACCGAAGCGCGCGCAGATGAACCTAATTCTGTGGTCCACGCAGATGCTTTTCTCTGAATCCTGTGTTAAACAGCTGGGACTCAACTGGGACAAGTGCCAACTTATAGTTAGCAACTGTGGAAGCCAGCATCATTGATGCACAATTCCGGATGTGTGAGCAGTAGCGCATTCATGAAGAAAACAGTGAGGTGGTAGGCGGGTTTTACATAGATGCTCCAGCATTTGAATTAGGTTGCAACTAAGTACCGGGAGCGGCAGAACGCCTTTCCAAAACGTCAATAAGCAAAATCTCTGATGTGTTGAAAAAAGTTAATTCATGCATCGTCGATGACTAGTTATCGATTGTATCTTCCAAAGGTGCCCCTCGACAGGCCTCCTCCACTCGGATGATGAATGTCATTTGGAAAGTGAATTGTATAGTCAATGAAAAGGAGTTTCATCAACAACAAATATATTATGAGTGCAATATTCTGCAAGATCTTCAGTTATGCCCGAATTCTGTCGCCAAGCTTCTATCCAGGTCTTTCAATGAGAAAAACACGCGAGAAAAAACCACGGGTTGACTTTTCAATGCTCAGCAAAAATCCAGGAGGGTCCCAATACTTTCAATGGTATATACTTTCAATAGCTCCTCACTAAGAGTGGTAATCGATATGCGTCGATCCGTGTTCCATCGGCTCGGACTTCATGGTTGTAACAGGCTCGGTAGGCCTATCTTCAAGTGGATCATCATTGACACTCTCTCGACCTCGTCTAAACTCTGCTTGCTGACCAAAACAGGATTGTCGACTGTGAAGGACATTCGTCCCTGAAAGCAGCTGCCATTTGTTCCGTAAATAGTGATTCTGATAGTTAAGAGGTACACGGAGACGAGTTGCACACCTCTTCACTTTTTTCTATGCGAAACTCGGTTTAAGACATTATTGCACAGTTGCAATTGAATTTACATCGAATATAATTAAATAATGGGCGGTTGTGTGGTGAATAGAGTTAACTGTTCGAAATGAATGCTCCATTGTTCTCATGCACCTGAATTCTTGCATATACAATGTAGCAGATTGTACAGCACTGTAGAGTCTATAGCACTGTCTACAACCAATAAAATTCATCAAAATATTCAAAATTTCGTATGTTTTTTTAAAGTGGATCAGCAAACTAATAAAAAAATGGTTTTTTAAATTTTTCCATAGCCTTCTAGCCTATATACACCAAATTAATGATTCATCATGTCAAAATTAAGATATTTGCAGTTTTTCTATATTTGTCCGGAAACTTATTGGCCACTCCTGACTGATATTACTTATTGGCCATATTACCACTCCTGACTGAATCCAACTATTTCATTGACTTATTTTGTTGGATAGAAACCCTTGTATGAAGTCTGCATGTTTCCTTTTCCTAAGAACGTATTCCTTGTTTGATCAGAACTGTAAAGTCAAAAGTCAAAACGTTTATTTCCAATTTGGAACAAGGGAATTGGGAACACTTAATGATGATATGAGTGAGAAAATGAGAAAATGGTTATGAACAATGAATGAGTTGGCAGATGGGATGTGCAACTACGTGATGTGATAGGAAGACGGATCGAAAGAAGAGGCGATAATTCATTATATGTATCATAAACTTAATTTCATGATTTATCATGCAAGTTGGTCATTGCCTGGAATTGAAAGACATTCATTGTCATAAAATCACTTTGCGAAGGCACGTTTTTAAGTCCTGAAATCCATATTAAGAAATAAGTTTTGGTTACAATTCTGGTTTTTTTCACTAGATTTAGTTCTTGTTCGGACAACAATCACAGTTGATTTATAAATTTTATTGATAAGTTTTGGAGAGCCGGTCAGTATGTTACATGCAAGAACACATATACAGTTAGCATGCATTTAATCAGATAGAAATATGAAGACATCAAATAACTCACCTGTAAGTGAATTGATAATTACGAAATACACAAGTTTTTTAATTTAATGATCGGCTCTTCAATGTCTTCGTTGTTTAGTTTCGTAAATGAATGAGTAGAGAATTTGCTTACAATCGACTTTATCAATCGGCATGAGTGCTATTAACATCGAATCGATTTTGTTTGTGTTCGTTTACATTTGCATTGTTAAAAGATAGAAACAGGCTGATAAGCTTCGTAGATATTCTCAGCAGTGATCAATGTAGTTCATTATATTCTGTATTTAATCATTTTCTTCAAGATGAATATGTTATAATTGATCAAAAGCATTTGTATTTGACTGCCGCAGCAGTTCTTGTAGATGGATGTGCATATCGGAGTCTGATACGCATTATGTATGACATTTATCGACGAGTGGAAGTGCTAGTCCTGTGCAACTCATTGAATGAGTACTAAATTGAGTAGGTATCGGTGGCGTGGTTGCCAGGCCATCGGCGTATACTCAAAAATAATTTATCAACATTTATAAAGATGAAAAGTTTCATCATTTATTAGATTTCGTTTAAATTTGATAGCCTCTCCTGACAGCTGTGCACAGTTCTCCGTCTCAATGTCAGACGCTCAAAGTAGACATTTTAACCGAGGTGCTCGAATGGCAGCTGTTTTCTTCGTACAATCAAACAAACACGCTAGTGGTGTGTTCAGACGGAGCACTGATGTTCAGAGAGAGCACGCCCGCGTCATTCTCGGCATTCGCGCCGATAGAATGCCATAATGCTTTGTCTTTACCAATTTTTGCAATGAAATTATACTGGTCTCATTGGCATAATAGTCCGGCAGCCAGAACGAGTTTCTTCAGGGAACGAGGCAGAAAGTAAGACTTGCAGAGTGATGTAGGCCTACACCTTATGCCTACTTCGAGTCGGTACGTCTGCCGAGTTCTAGTGAGTTCCTCTTCTTGTCAGACAGGATCAAAGAAGAACACATGTCAATCCAATGGGACGTACATTGCAGTTATTGGCTGAAATGAAATTTTCTATGTTTTCTCTGATTAAACGAAAAATACTCAGTACATAGTCATAATTTTTGACATGGAATGTTTTCAGGTCATTTCCTATGATGTTCATGTGCCTTTATCATGCATCTAATCGACAATGCATGTGAGAATGTGGTTGAATGTGCATAAAGTTGCACACATCAAGAGGCTCGCCAAATCTTGGTGTGCTTAGCTTTATAGAGAGGGGTGAATGCATAGACATGAAAGGAAATTGATTTACATGTGTTCTTCTTTGATCCTGTCTGACAAGAAGAGGAGCTCACTAGAACTCGGCAGACGCGCAAATTCGTAGTAGGCACAAGGTGTACATCATTCTGTGAAAGTCTCACTTTCGGCCTCGTTCCCTGCGGAAACTCCTTCTGGCTGCCGGACTATAATCTGCAACTGTTGATCGAGGCGCGTTATCTAAATATAGAATGGGAAGCGCAGTGCAATTGTCAAATGTCTTCGTCACTTTTCAGCGAGGTTGCATCTCAACCAACAGCAGATGATAACGTTCAGACAAAGTCTACAATCAGATGATGAGCGGTCGCCAATGAGTGCAGAGTAATGCATCTGAATCGAACTCCAAGAAAAGTGTGAAGGGGGAGTGGTCGTGGGAAGATTTCAAATAGCATTGGATCAGACGGTGATGGAAGGAGAACAATGCACACACAAGACAATAAACAGACAAGGTCAGATCAAACTGCTGACATTGCTACACTTCGCGTTATCGTCTCTAATTCAAAAAGTACTTGTCGGATTTTCATAATTTTTTGTATGTTGGTAGAAAATATGCCAAAGTGCGTCTACCTGAAGTTTAGTGATGATTGATTCTTTTTTGCAGATTTTAGACAAATTTGAAAACGTGAGGGGAGATAACCCATAAGTACCGAAAAGATGACAGTCGTCAGGCAAGGTAGGCCAACATCTGATATAGAAATTGAAAGCACTCACAGTGAAAGAAATATGGAATACATAAGACATTTTAATGCATCAAAATTCAAACATGTGAGTGGCTGGCCAGCTGTAAGAAACGCATTAAACTGTTTTGTTATCCTTAATTAGCTCCTCTTTTCTCTAGAAAATGGAGTCTGGACAGAGAGAGGGCAGTGATCTTAGCTCCTTGAGTAAGGCGATAAGGCGACATGAGCAATAAACTTCTTATATGCATATTCACTTGTCCTTGAAAATGTTCTGGAAACAGGGTCGAATTGGTAGTAAAAATTCGTCTTTTATAAACTTAGACTAATGTTGTAACATAATTGATAAAACATTTTTGAGAAGTAATTTTTGAAAGAAAAAAGAACAAACATTTTCCCAACGTTTCGCTCATAGTCTATTGAGCATTCTCAAAAGCGTACAGACAAAAATTAACGACTAGAATACATTCATGAACTGATTCAAAATTTGAAAATTATAGACTGGAAACTACACTGTAAACCAGCACCTCCTAAAATCGAAGAAACCTGCATCCTAAAGCTCCAAATACTAGAATTTTAGGAGGTTGCGTGAAATAGAATGCTGACATACTAAAGAGAACAATAACCCTAGTGCGCTAGCCTCCTAAAACGCTTTGCTTTAGGATTTTTTTATTAGTTACGAATAGTGTCTTGCTTTAGTGTGTGATTTAGGAGGTGCTGGTTTAGAATGTAGGCTAAGGGGACCAAAACAAATCTTACATTTCCTAAGTCTGTAGCACAATTTAGTAGATGTAATATATTCACTTCAATCCCTTTACTGCACAATTTTTTTAAATCCCCCACTTGAAGCTCTAAAGTCAGTAGGAATTCAAAAATGAATGAAAATCTTCAGATACAATGTCATCACATCGGAATAAAGTAAGGTTCAGTAGAGATGCATAGTCATACAAAATTTTCAGCAATAAACGCAGGAATGAGAGTGACGATGATCAAGACGACGATTCGCAAGGACAGATGCAAAAGGAATGAACGAATTCTTGCGCTTCATTGTTCTGCATAGTGGAATACGAATGTGTTGAGAATAATTGAGTCTCTTAAGGATCAAGCAATGTAGTACATGACAACCATTCTTTCATAGAGTAGGAATATTAGGTAGAGTGGTAACTCCGCATTTATTAAATCCCCACACTTTCGATTTTATTAAGTGAACTCAAGGGAGATACAATCGAAATTGCTTCCAAATGTGAGATATGCAAAGTTTTGCAGCTTTGCAGAAATTACAACGAAATTGAGTGATCATGATTGTAATGCAAGAGGAATGATGGTATTTCACAGATTCTCAGTGTCATGACAGCCTTGGAGAGTTAATGTTTGCAAAATTATCAATTCGATGGGATCTTATTACTTTCATGCTCATCTCAAGAGTATCTTCTTAGGCGTGATCATATCACAGGCAACTGCCAATGCACAGCAAAATCACATAATCAAAGACAATGATTTCAATTGACTTTGAAAGATGTAAATGGGTCCACATCACTATTCAGATTCAAGAAATGAAACATGAATTTTGTGAATCACAAAATCATGCCGGTGAAAATTGAATTGAAAACTTGAAATTTCAGCCAAGAAAGCACGAATGATATCGCGATTTTTTCATGAAGACTTTCATTATAACACAACTCATGAAATTCCCTCGTAAATTAGCTTAATTTCCGCTTAGTTAGGATGTTTATCAACAAATATTCATTCCCTTTGATATCCAACTTGTTTCATACTACTTATATAGAAGAGTCATCTCGGTTGTGTATAAACTGGCAAATTTTGAATCTTTTCAAAAGTGCTCAAATAATTCTTTTGGACCACGGAAACGCAATCTCTGCAAAAAACTGAATCTTTTGAAATAAAAATTTTTACTGTATACAGATACTTTTTTGAGTCGACACTCTACATATCCCTACTCTATGCATTCCTTTTAGCACTTCGAAATAGTTTGTGACTTGCATGTTCGCGCCTGGCTGTTAGTGTTGTTTTGTCACATCTACACACCTTAAGATTTGGTGGATACATAATTCGATGTGCTCGACGCTCGATGCGTTTCAAACACCCCTCGCCACCTTCGAAACCAAACAGTTGTGAAATGAGTAGGAATTAAGTACTGCGTTTTCGAACACAAAGAGCTCCAAAATCAGCAGGAATAAAGTACTATGCTTTCGAACCCAAGAAAAATGAGTACGAATTTTATTATCGTCGTATTTAGTACTGTGGTTCAGTATACTTTCTAGTACTCATTTTGGACTTAATGAATAACTGTGACTGTAACTTTACCAATACGAGACATGATCGCAGTCTTATGCTTGCTTTGTAAACTGAAAGTAAATGGTATGCAAATATTTGACTTTCACTCTAAATCCGGGCGAATTCTACGAGAGTTTCCAAGTGAGTCAAACGTTTGTTCAGGATATAATCCTTGCCATCTTTGGACGCATGCATTCGAGCGGCAATATCTCCTCTGTAGATTGTCTGCAAACGAAGGAAGGAAATCGTCTGTACCTGTTGGAAACCTGGACGGAAAACTGTACGATTTGTCAGTCGAAGTGATACAAAATGTCCACAAGCCTACAGCAATGTCGCAATTTGAGAAAAATGCTATACCCACGACAAAGCCATTCACACAGGAAAAACAGTATTGGCTGGGGGAGGTAGGAACCGTTATGGCTCCACTCCACATCTTGCCTCCGAGGAGGGGCGGCGGCCATCGCTGAGGGAACTTCGGAAAGGGCTTAGCGAGATTTGCCACAGGGGGGAAGCTCAAAGAGCTTTGTTGCATATCCCAACAGTTATGATTCGGCTGTCAGGATCCACTGCAACATCCAGCTTAGTATAGCCAATGAGGAAAGGCAATGGGAATCAGACATCAAACTACCAACACCAGAGCTGCAGTGGAAGAGGATCCCTTTTAGTTGCCGCTTACGACACGTAGGGAAACGTCGGTCCTTTTCTATTCACTCCCTGCAGTAGAGATTTCATCCAAGTTACGAAAACTCCTGATTAAAATTGACCTTTTGCTAAAACTATGCGCTTTAGAGGATCTTTTATCAAATTTTGTAAATAATTTCATTGCTTCATTGTATTTCATTTTATGTACCTCATTGACCATTGCCTTCTCGTTGCTTTGTGTCTATTGTTACTCATATATTTTGCGTGTCCACCGAATAATTGTAGTGGAGCAATAAAGGATTACTTGCTTACTTACTTACTCAAAACTCACAAATTCCTCCATACTTCCAACATTACCGAGATTTTTGAAACAATTTGTAGGTAAAATGCTTATGACACGGCATAATAATCATGTTCAATGGCGTGGTTTTGAATCCATCTTTGAAAACAATGTTTGAAGCATTCATATCAAGTCATAAAAAGTTGAATACAAAAGAAAAGTCATGAAAAAGTCATAAGTTAAGCTTCGAAGATTGCACCCTCGTTTCCCCTTTGTACATTTATGCTGATGATCCTTTGTCTCAGCCAAGTGGCCTCTCTTGGATCGTTTGTGACAGATGTTATACGCCTTCCAAGATCGGTGATGAACCGTGCTGTTGAAGGTCCCTACACCCAGTTGTTTTAATAGCCACAGGCTGAAAAATAAAGGCTTCGGTCAGATTTTTATATGTCTTCACCTTAGTGATTTCTGCATGTTTGGCTGCTGATGTTGGAGCGACAGACGACTGATGTAGGCTAGTGATGGGTCTGTACATGTGCAGTCGCAAACTAAGCATTTTCCGCTGGCAAAGGGGAAAATCGTCATCCCGTCATAATTTGAAGTTTGAAGCAAATATCTACTAACACTACTAAAGAACTGGGTAATGAAAGGAAAATCTGCACAAAGTCGGAGATTGTGAAGTTTCAAATGTATCAGTCAGAGCTTTTCTCTTAGGATCTCAAGTGGAACAGAGATCTAGAATTTACGGACTGATTGTAATATCTCTGACGTTTGCGTGATGTGCGGAAACTTTTTGGACACGCCAAATATTATCTGAACTGCTATTCGCATGATTTGCTGACAGTTTAATACTTTCATCAGACATTATAAGGTGCATTGCAAGTGTAAATATGCAAATGTATTTCCTATAAGTTCCGCTAATATTCTCTGAAATTCCACAGTCTATCTGCTGATGAACTTTCTGCATCCTCTCCTTAATGAAAATCTGATAATGCGCATTATTGTCGAAAGAAAGAAGCAGTATACGAGAACAGTCTTTTTAATTTGAGTCAATAATATCCAATGCATAATATAATAGTCAATGCGGCCTGTGTTCTTGGAGCTGAGCAAAAGGCCTGACTTTTCTTATTTTGTAAGACGATTTCTACTGTTTTTTGTACCTTCGTTTTTCTCTTGTTGTTCCATATACATCAATGATCACCTGAAAAAAAATGATGTCCATCGAAGTCTATTGCTCCGATATTTGTGGTCAGTTACAAGTCATCTACATTTTGTCATTTTCAGAAACTTTGGAATTGTCGGCCTGTATTGTGAAGGATTGTAAACAAAATCTATGATATCATAGCAAAAATATGAATGAATTGCCTACAGCACGGAAATAGCAATCGAACATTTCGCATTGGCGTTTGTGCATATTAAACTATTTTTAAACTCATTTTAATACCACTGAAACTATCCAAGCGTTTTAATATGGAATCTAAATATAGAGAAACTCTCAAAGTTAGCCAACCAAAGGTTCTATGCTCTACGCAAATTATGGCCTCACCTTCAAGCGAAGAATTATACCAACTACACAACTGCAACATTCGATCAGTCTTAGCTTGCCCAGTTTTTGTCGGATAGAATAAAATGTTATGCACCATTCTTGTGAAAATAGACAAACATGCTCACAGAATTATATATAGAAATGAAGAAAGAAAATGTCAATGTCGGACAGAAGAAATTACATTCAGAGGATATGAGAACAGCAAAAAACTGCTTGAATTTGCAGAAGAAGACAACTCACACATTTTGCGTGACAGCCGTTCCGGTATTTTGTTCATCCCATATTGTAGATGGGCAAAAGCCCACATTCATTTGTACCATTTACGTCTTTATTATTAAATAACATAATCGGATGAACTGTTTATAATTATCGTCGCATTCTCAGCTTTGTGTAAACTTGAACTTATATACTTGTATTACTTTATGAGTCTTATTTAAATCAATAAGCGTTAACTTTACTTGACTTAGCGAAAATAGTCAAAGTACAACAGTCATTTTTTCATTTGAATCATCGGTCTTAATTCCTTTTGTGAGGCAGCGGACTGACAATGTCGAGAACGTCCTGTGTTTCGATATAACACAGTAATGAAAATCTATTCCAAAAACGTGGGAAAACCGACCGTTTTCTTTGTTATACAACTGATGCAGACTCTGCAGAGACACTTTCAAAATACATCACGAAGGGTCATCAGCTATAAGAGATTCAACTACAATTCACTATTTTTCTTTCGCGTATCACCGCTTTTGAAATTTGCTAAGTACTAAAACTTTCTAATTAAATTCAGCACGACACCCAGTTTAGAAATAAATTTTGAATGCAACGAATCAATTTACGGATAAGTGAAGACAAATAAATGAAATTAGAGTGTGTAGTCATCTCCCCTCTTCAATCATGCCAAAAAATAAGAACGTGTGTTTGTCATAGACCGTTTCGGTCCCACAAACCAGAACAATTTTTGAAGTCTTATTACTGATACATAGTGTCAACTTTTCATTGAGCTTACTAATAAATGGGATAGCAATGAGATACAAGCGGCTCCAACATGTGCCCGTGAAATTAGATTGGTATGCATGCACTCCCGAAATTCGAACCAGTATGCTAGATTACTTCTTATAAGCATATTCAACGTAAGCTGTAGGGTTGGAACCGGCCGTGGCCGGGTCAATGGACGGCTAATTTGAAACCTGCCGGTCGGTGGCCGGTTTATTGAAACCTGCCGGTCAATGGCCGGCTTATTGAAACCTGCCGGTCAATGGCCGGTTTATTGAAACCTGCCGGTCAATGGCCGGCTTATAGAATCCGACCGGTCGGTGGCCGGTTTATTGAAACCTGCCGGTCGGTGGCCGGTTTATTGAAACCTGCCGGTCGGTGGCCGGTTTATTGAAACCTGCCGGTCAATGGCCGGCTTATAGAATCCGACCGGTCGGTGGCCGGTTTATTGAAACCTGCCGGTCGGTGGCCGGTTTATTGAAACCTGCCGGTCAATGGCAGTAGTTTATAGTGTGACATCCGGCGCGACGCTTCGCTTCGCTTTGCTTCGCTTCGCTTGCGCCGGATGTCACACTTTTGCGGGTTTTTTCAAAAAATCAAAATTTCAAAAAATTTCAAAAATTTAGGTAGACTTCAAATTTCACGTGGCTGAAGGCCGAAGGGCGAAAATTTAAGCGTTTTTAAAAATACCCAATTTTTCAAATTTTTCAAAATCTCAAATTTGAGAATTACAATCGGGCGAAGCGCGAAGCCCTAGAACCTTCGGTTCGATTTTTACCTTGAAAATCATGACCGTTCCAGGACACCGAAAATCATAAAAGTTGAAAATCTCAAATTTGAGAATTACAATTTTTACCTTGAAAATCATGACCGTTCCAGGTCATGTAAAACCGGACACCGAAAATCATAAAAGTTGAGAATTTCAAATTCATGAATTTTATCCATTTTTCAGGTTTTTAAAATATATCATGTGACTTGCGAACCGAAGGTTCAGGGCTTCGCCCGTTAAAAATATTTCTTTAAAAATGGAAGAAACAAAAGTGGATGAAACAAAAGTGGAAGAAACCGCAAGAATATATCCTTCGTTATCATATGAACGTAGTTCTACTTTAATGGACATTGAAAAGATTAACATTGAAAAAATGAACAAAGAAAAACACAAAGATAGAGTTAGGTATATGAAAGATAAGGAATCTCAATTATTATTAAGATTAGAGCATTATAAAAAGTTAAGAAAGAGATGGACTAAAGTTAAGAATGTAACACAAGGAATTGGCATATTCTTAACAATAAGTTTAGGTGCTTTGACAATTGTTATATCTTCAGGTGTTTTAGTAATTCCAGTAGTTGCTACAGCTTTAACAGGTACGGGTGTTTTTGCAACTTCACTTGTTACAATGTTAGATAAATCTTTAATAACTAAGAAACGAAAATCATTAAAAACTAAGCATTTACATATTAAAGAAGTCTATGATAAACTACATTACTACTTTCAAAGAGTATGTGATGATAATGTTATTACGTTAGATGAGATTGAAAAATTTGATCAAATAGCTAATGAAGTAAATCAAATATTATTTCAATCACAGAAAGAAAAAGTTGATGATAAAAATAAAAAGGATGGCAAAATTTCTAGTGATGCTAAAATTTCTAATGAAGAAAATGACAAATTTTTTTTAGAAGAGCTAAAAACTTTAAGCGAAAATTTAAGCAAAACTTTATTGAACAAAACTTTATTAAACAAAACTTAAAAAGAGAAAACTTTAAACGAAAGGATGTCAAACAACAAAGCAATAAAAAAATAATTTGTTCAGTAAAATGTTTTTGTTGTATTCCAATGTTACCACAAAATTCAAATATTATATTTTAAAAATGGATAAAATTAGAGCTGATAATTTTAAAAGAATAAAACAATTAGAAGAGTTAATAAAACAAAGAAATATTATGAAAGAAAATCATCTTCAACATAGAATGATAAAAGCTGGTATTCAATCTGATATGTTTGAAAAAATGCAGCAAACCGAGCAAGTAAAAACTGATTTTGAAAAAACTATGAAACCATTTAAAACTCTTGAAAAGGAACTTACAAATAATGATAAACAAATTGATATAACAGATCCAGAGCACAAAACTATATTAGATGACTATGGATTACTAGAATCAAACATTAATAAGAAATTACCAAAATCTATGCAATTTGAACATTCTATCTCATTTATAGATGGAAAAACAATACCTAGATTTTATCTCGGACAAAAAGAAATATTTCCACAACCTTTTCGAGGTTTAATTTTTTCACCAGATAAATCTCCTTTTAATTTAGATAGAAATTTTGTTAATCTTTTAAGAGGAGCAGATTTAAATAATTATGCTGTAGAAGATCTCATAAAATATAAAGCTATGTTAGACAGAGTTGGTGCAGTAAAATCTCTTAGACGTTATAAACAATTAGAAAATTTATTATCAACGGGAGTTAAAGTAGGGAAAGGTTTATCTGAAAAACAGAAAACAAAAAAACAGAAAACAGAAACAACTGTATTTTTACCAGACGATCCACAAGAATTACTAAATAGATTAAATATTTTAATATCTGCAATAAAAGAAGGACATAATTCTAGTTTCAATGAAATTCATGCTATATTGAAAAGACTGTTAGAAAAGAAGATACTAAATGAAGAGGATTATAAAAGTGTAGCTGAAATATGTTGTTTCTAATTTTTATCTATGATTTTTATCTATGCTTTTTATTTATGATTTTTATCTATGATTTTTATCTATGATTTTTATCTACGATTTTTATCTATAATATTTATTCAAAAATTTAACTAAAAAATGTGTTCAGCAGATTTAGACAAAATTAATAATCATTTAGAAAATCTAACAGAGATTTTGGGTTCATCAAAATTTAGTACGACGTTAAAAATTATAACAACTACTTCATCACACACTTGTAATTTAGAACCCATTCTACATTTAGAACAGAATAAAAATTATCAAATTGCATTGACTAGTTTCTCTACATTTAACACTATTCAAAACGTTATCAAAGATGTGAATGATCAATTTAGATATTCTACTGATAAAGGAAAAACATGGAAAATACTAACTTTTCTTCCTGGTTCTTACGAAGTTGAAACAATATCAAATGAAATTAAGAGACATTTAGGTATACCATTTAAAGATAAGAAACAATTACATTTTGCAGTTGAACCGGCAGTTAATAAATTTTCTCTTACTTTAGACGAAAATCATCAAGTTGATTTTAATCATGATAGATCATTGTCAAAGCTATTAGGATTTAATAAACAAACCTATAGACAAGGTTATCATTTAGGTGAGAAGATTCCAAAAATAACTGAAATAAATTCAATTGTTGTACATTGTGACATTATTGAAGGAGGATATATAAATGGTAAATTATCAAATTTAATATTCAGTTTTCCAGCTTTTACTGTACCCATTGGTTATAGATTAAATGTAATTCCACAAACATTAATATATTTTCCTATTACAAGAAAAACTATTAACAACATTGGCATTAGAATCACTGATGAGAAAGGACAAGAAATAAATTTTGGAGGTGAAGAGATTATGATAGATCTTTTGGTTTGGGAGGTATAAACTCCCGTTCGAGAGGTATAAACTCCCACGCGAAGCTAGAGAAGTTTAATTTTCTTCTTCTTCTTTAAAAACAAAAATAAAATAAAAATAAATTTTTTTATTAAAAAATGAGTGAAGTGCTACCATTAAATAAAAAAAAACTTAAATTTAATCATCATCCAAATTTATCTAATAAAGTTTTGTCAGTTATTTGTGGAAGATCAGGTTGTGGAAAAACGTATCTATTGTTTAAAATTTTAACGACTCCAAATTTTTTGGATTATAACAATCTTATAATTTATACAACAACGGCAGAACAACCCGTCTATCAATTTTTAAAATATGGATTTGAAAATAATCTTAAAAAAACAGCAATTGCTTCATTATTCAAAGAATATGAAAAATCTGAAGATGAAGAAGAAATAAGTTCGTGGTGTGAAGAAGCAGCAAAAAATAATCAGTTAGTAGAATCTAATAAAAATAACCATATAAAGATACAATTAATAGATGATAGTGGTAATATGCAAGATCCTAGTAAACTAGATAAAACAATGAAACATTGTGTAATTTTTGATGATTGTGTTAATGATAGAAATCAGTCAGTTCAGAGAAATTATTTCACAAGAGGTAGACATAATAACTGTAGTGTATTTTATTTAACACAAAGTATGTATTCATTAGACGGAAGTGTTATTAGAAAGAATGCAAATATATTTATACTATTTGAAATAAATGCAAGAAACTTAAGTGATTTGTTAAGAGATTTATGCGTAAGAAATAAAGATGAATTTAAACAATCGTGTAACAATGCTTGGTCAAAAGATTATGGCTTCATTACAATTAATATTGATAAAAAAAAAAATTCATGATAGAGTTATAGAAAATATTTTCGAGGAGTGATCGAACGGAGTGACCGAACGGAGTGACCGAATAATTTTTTCTTATAAATTTTTTTGTTAATAAAAATAAAAAAAAATATGTTGAATGATTATAAGATAGAGCATGTACCAGTTTTAAAAGATTATCGTCATCCTACAAATCCTATAAATTCGAAGAAAGAAGTTAGATTTTATTATCATCATAAATACGTTGCGCTCGTTACAGATTATAAAACAAAACATGGTATTAAACCGTGTGTTAAAACAAAAGACTTTCCACTTTGTTTAAGAAGTTTCCGAGTATTTTTGGCGTATAATAATTTATGGTGGTTGGTTAAGAAAGAACATTTAACAACACATGAATTAGAAACATTACATCAATTACATATTCCTGTGTATATGTAAAAACGGAACCGAGGTTCTATGTAAAAATTCATTTTTTCTTTTAAAAAATATGAATCGTGAAATGTCTCTCGGACAAACGTCTAGGATTGATGAATTAATCAAGAAACAAACTGCTGAGTTTGATGCGCAAATTAAACATAGTAAACGTAGTAAACGTATTAAAAAACAGAAACGTACTAGGCGTAGTATTAGACGTAATACTAAAAAACAGAAACGTGGAACAAAAGAAATATTAGAAACTCCTATTAGTGATATCTTTTTTGATGATAGAATTAAGGATGAACTTGGTGATGATTTATGTAATTTATTTAATCCAAATGAAATTAAATATGAAAATGTATCTTTTATTAATGTAGTAAATGATATGCGGAAACTTTTAGCAAATGGTAAAATTATTAATTTATTTGGAAAAGTTGTTAAAGATCAGGAAAATATAATTCAAAATTTTTACGTAACCTTCTATAATAAAAAATCATTTGAAACATGGTTTTCGAATCTGGATGAGAAATCCGATGCTAACGAATGGATTTTTACAGGTAATATTAAATATGAAGATTTTGGAATGAAGTTAGTACAAAGATCGCATAGAGGGGCAGGGATTAATATGAAATATAGAATCAAAGAATATTTCGGTGAATATTGTTATATTCCTTCTGAAGATTTTTGTTTTATTAAATGTTATAATGTTTTTACGAGGTTTTAATGAAGAACAAGGAGAAATGATGAAAGAAATGTTTAATAATTTTTTATATAAAGAGAAAGCCACATCTAGAACAGGAGTAATGTCAAACTGCAAATTTTCTCAATTCAATAAATATTTTGGAGAATGTGTTCAATATTATAGTCCTGCCAATCGTCATTTAAATCCTAGAGGAATTGAAACGTTTCATAATTATGTTTATTACAATTATTTTCACGCAGGTTCAACAATTGGTCACTATTGTTTAATTAATAAATCTCATAAATTAAAAGCTATTAGAGAAATTGAAAATAATTTCAAACCCATATATAAAACAGTTACTGATGAAAATCTAACAACGCGTCCATATAAAATCATAACAAAGAAAAAAATTGACTATGCTTCAACATATATTTGGGATCTCGAAACTTTTCCTGATCCTAACTGTTCAACAGCTCATCCTATTCCTTACGCTGTAGGAGCTATTAATTTTAATAAATTTATATGTTGCTTACCGAAACAAAGATTGAAAGAATTAGAAACACGTTTGTTAAGTGATATGATTAAAATTAAACGATCAAAAGATGAAGATGAAATTAAAAAACTTAAAAAACAGATTAATGAGTATAATAATTTAACTGAATTAGAATTTAATAAACTTCAAAATTGTGTGAAAATATTTACGAGAACTGAGGATGATGAATGTTCGATCGGGGGAAACCCAGAGGACGTATGTCCGATCCATCAATTTTTTAAAACTCTTGGAAAATTTAATTATTCGAGAGTAACTTTAATAGCTCACAATTCATCAGGTTTTGATTCCTATTTTCCGATAAAAGCTAATTTTAAATTATCTAAACCGCCTCTTAAAACTTCAAGAGGAATATTGACTGCTTCATTACAAAATCCTTATACAACTGAATGTGTTAGTAGATATATTCAAAAATCGCTTAGATTTAAAAACAATATGAAAAAAGATTCACTTTCAGGTAAATTAGCACTTCAAACTATTATAATGAAATGTAGTTATCAACATGTAAAAACAAGTCTTTCTAAGTGGTGTGAGAATTTTAAAATTCCTACGAATGTGTGTAAATTAAATTATGAAATTGGAGACATAACACATGAAAATTATAAAGAAAAAGAAAATGAATGGAGACCATATTTAGTTAACGATATTCTTTCTTTAGCTTTTTGTATCTACAAATATAATAATGTTATGCGAGATTTAGTTGGTGAAGATATAACTACTAATTTAACATCCTCTGCTTTAACATTTAACGGTTGGATGAAAAGCGTACAAAATGACAATATAAATATTCATTCTCATATAGATTTATGGGCTAGAAATTATATTAGAAAATCTGTTAAAGGTGGAAGAGTTTCAGCAAATATAAGAAAATACATATCGCCATTTTGTAGCATCTTGTTACCAATATTAAAACAGTATTTACCTGGTCGCTGCGCTGGGGGGACTTTGTCCCTTGGTCGCTACGCTGGTGGGGCTTTGTCCCCTGGAAATAATTTAATAGATTTAATGAAACAGTATCGAGATTTAGGAGATAAAACTGAAATTTGTAAGAAAATTTCAAATCAACTACTTGAACAAAAAAATGAATTTCTAATGGCTTTTGATGCAACATCTTTATATCCATCAGCTATGTATGATGAAAATTCAGAATACCCTAAAGCTGAATCAGCTAGAAAATTTCGTCAAGAAGAAGAGCGGGAAATAGTATATAAATTTAATAATCAAACATTTAGACCTAAAACTGGAATATTCTCTGTTGTGTTTCAATATCCGAATGATATGTTTTTCCAACCAGTTCCTATAAAAGATAAAGTTAAAAATCAAAATAATAATTCTCATGTAAAAGTAATCAGGTTTAGAAATGGTATATGTTATGATGTATTAACTTCTGTTGACATACAAGAAATTGTTAGATGTGGGGGAAAAATCTTACATATTACTGATGGTATAATTTATGAAAAAAATTATCAAGTTTCACCATTTCGAAATTATATTGAAAAACTTTTTAATTTGAGAAAAAGATATAAAACAGAAGGAAATACTGTAGGTGATGAGTTAATTAAATTATTGATGAATTCGCTATATGGCAAAAGTGTGCAAAAAGATATAACCACTAAATATCATTTATGGAATGAGAATACATTGAGAAAAAATTTCACTCAAGAAGTAAAAGATTATGAAAAATTAAATGATGAACAATATTTAGCGAAAGTAGAAATGGAAGATGATGAATTTCTCAAAACTAATATTGTAAAAGATGGGAAGACGTCATTCATGCCATCACACTTAGGTTCTTTCATTCTTTCTCACTCTAGAAGAATCATGAATAACTTTATTTTAGAAATTAATGGTTTCAAAGAAAAATACATTCATTATACAGATACTGATTCAATATATATTTCCAATGAGCTCTTTAATAAATTAGACGCTGCTGGATATGTTGGAGGAGAATTGTGTCAAGGGAAAAATGATTATGGAAATGGTGGAATTATTTTTGCAATGTTTATTGCACCTAAAGTAAAATACTGTATTACTGTAGATGAGCAAGGGAGACTTAGTGAAAAGAAAACATTCAAAGGTTATTCACAAAATAAAGTAAAAGTAGAAGATTTTCTAAAATTATATTCGGGGAAAACATTATCGACTACAGTTAATAAACCATGGAAAAGATCTTTAGAAACTGGAATTAGTATTCCTGATAAAAATAATAATACTGAAGAAAAAAAATTTTCTGGTCAAATAAATATTCTTAAACGTCAAGCACCTGATGAAAATGAAATTATGTTACCTTATAACGGAGAAGATATTCAAGCTGAAATATTTCAAACAATCATCTGTGAGAGTAATTTAAGTGATGATGATGACACGTGGGAATAATA
The DNA here is from genome assembly GCA_907163375.1 of Prostheceraeus crozeri. Classification (NCBI taxonomy): domain Eukaryota; kingdom Metazoa; phylum Platyhelminthes; order Polycladida; family Euryleptidae; genus Prostheceraeus; species Prostheceraeus crozeri. Next base: position 53,864 of record CAJQUW010002194.1, on the reverse strand, counting down.
ATTTTTTTATTACATCTAAAAACTTATTACATCTAAAAATTTATTACATCTAAAAACTTATTACATCTAAAAATTTTATTACATATGAAAATATATTTATCGAATATTTTGGTATTTTCTATTAAGTTTTATCATATTAAGTTTCATCATATAATGTTTTATCAAAAGATAATTTAAATTTTTTTTCACTAACGATTGATTCATCATCATCATCATCAATTGATTCTTCATCATCATCATAAATTACACTTTTTGGTATAGGATGCCCTTCCATGATAGGATACCATTCTCTTATTGGAATATCTAATTCTAAATTACATTTTTTATCTGATAATAATATAATAGAGAAAAATATTGGTCTTTGATCTCTTTTGGAAAATTTAATAACACCACCATAATCTGAATCACTTTTAGTTTTTATTAAAGATGATAAAATTTTAAATTGATTAGATGTAAATCCTAATTTAAATTTTGTAGACCCGACACATAGTTGTCTAACAGTATCTTCAACTATGCCATCATTATTATTTTCAATTGTAAGAAAATGAAATTTAGATAAATTTTTATAATTACTAATATTTTTATAATCTTTTTTACCATTTACACCTTTTTCAGATGTTACAGAATCATCATTATTATCATAAGATTCTTTAAGATCGGGCAAAGCCCTAGAATCTTCGGTTCGTTTATTATGAATATGATTATGGTCATTGTTAATAGTATAAGGTGTAGTCCACATATAAATTTTCTCTTGTTGAGCTAAACCATTTATATAAGATTTTAATAAATTAATATTTAAGTTGGAATATAATCCTATATACGTATCATCATCATATCTTTGGGGCATTTCTAATGTTTCTTGTTTATAAATTGTGTCTCTATAATAAACTTGACATAATAATTCTTCATTATGTTTTTTACTCTCTATGTGAATGTTATATTGATTTTGATCGTCAACAAATAATCTAATTTTTTCTTTCGAAAAAGATTTTAATTTTTTAACTAATTCTTTAATATTGATATAATTAATAATTTTAGTTTCTATCCAATCAGTATTACTAATTGGTAACACTGCTCTAATAAATCCATAAACATTATTATGACCTATTATAACCATATTTTCTTTATTTAATTCCACATAAGCTACATCATTATATTTACTAACAATCTCCATAAATTTAATAAATGGATCTCCTGGAAACAAACAATAATTAGTTTCTATAGAAGGTAAACCTTTTGTTTGTTCTCTAAATATTTCGGTTTGTAATTGAAATAAAATATTAACATCTATACATGGATTATTATTATTATCAAAACATTTATATTCAAATCCCGTTGATTTCGTCGAATAAGAAGAACAGGATGATGCGGGCGAATATAATTTTTTTAAATTTGGATTTTCCATTTTTTTATTTTTATTAGAAAAAATTTTATTTTTTATTTTTATTAGAAAAAATTTTATTTTTTATTTTTATTAGAAAAAATTTTATTTTTTTATTGTTATTAGAAAAAGTTTTACTTTTTTATTGTTTTAAAAATGATGTTACCAAATGTTGGTGGAGGTGCATATATCCCGAATAATCGTGAATTAGAAATAGAGATAGAAAATTATATCATGAAAACTGGAGACGTTTTATCTGGTCCATTGCATCTTTCTATTCTTCCGCAACAAAATACAGAGTTAACAAATAAACAATATGTTGATACACAAATCAATGATTTAAAAGAAAAATATATAAACGATGTTTTGGTTCCACTGATGAACGAATTAAAGTTGCTTAAACTTAATGACAAATCATTAAACGAAAAATTATTAAAACTTGATAAAAAGGATAGAGAGCTAGAAGCAGATATAGCAAAACTTTTTAAAAAGATTTCTGAACAATCAAAAATTTTAATATTACTTTCTATAAATTTAAAATCTGCAGTCATTAAAAATAAACATCAGATAAAAATGTTAAAAGAACAATTAGAAGATGAAATAGAAAATCTACCTGAAAGAATTAAAAAAAATTTAAAGCAGTTACAAACTACATTCCAAAAAAGTGTTGATGAATTGAGTTCTAAAATTACTCAACAAATGAAAAAGATGAATAGAATAATAAATGAAGTAAACTCACTTAATGAAAAAGTTGATAAAATGAAAAATCTGAAAATCAATTTAGAAAATGAATTAAAGAAAAATTTACAAGAAAACTCTAAAGAAAATAAAGAACAGTTAGATTCTGTTAAAAGACAATTAGATGTTCTTAAAATTAAGTTAAATGCTCTTAAAACGGCATTGAAGATTAATCAGCAGAAAATGCAAGTTAATAGAAAAGAAATTAAAGTACATCACACGCTGCTTGACGCAATAGATAAAGTGCAACAGTCAATTAATAAAGTTATCTCGAAGTTGTTGTCCATTCACAAACGTAAATCTTAACACGTAGATATTTTTCCCAAAAGTCAAATTTAATCCTAAAAAATGCCTATAATTTATAAACACAATCTTAAACATTTTGCATCAAATAATAAAATTGCTCATGAACCATCTCAGAAACCTGTGTACCATTATGATAGTGTAGAAACTGTCGGAACACAAAAGTTCCTAGGCACCGCAGGTGCCGTCCAAAAAGAAGGAGATGGCATCTTTTCTGGTATTGGTAGTATCGTTAACTTAATTAAAAATAATAAAGATTTGATTACATCTGCTGCAAAAGGAGCAGCTGCTATAGGTAGTACAGCTAGTGCAATATCAAATGCTGTCAAGTCTCAAAACGAATTAAAACAACTAGAAGCTATTCGTAAACTTAGGAATGATTCTGAAGAACTAAAAAATTTAAAAAAACTTTCAGAGGAAACAAAAAACAAAATTGCTAACATAGCTGTTGGGGAAACCTTGAGGAGCGGAGCTCCGTCTAATAGTAAACATAATGAAAATAAAAATAATAAAAAAACAATTGAAGAAATAAGAGGAAATGGCGTGAGTAGCAACCTTCGGTTTAACCAGCAAAGTTGTAGCGGAGCTGGTCTAGCAAAATTCTAAAATTATATTTTAGTAAAATTTTTTAGTAATTTTTTTAGTAAAATTTTTTTCTGTCTGTGAGAAAAACAAAAAGTCAAATTATTTTTTATAAAAATGTCTTCGCTTATCGAAAATAAATTTAGATTAGACGATCCTCCGTTCGTCAGTTATAATCAAAAAAAGAATGACTATATAAGAATTGCTATGAATCCCGGATCTTCCAGTAGAGTAAATACTGGAGGAGATTTAATCTTTTAAGTTGATAATCAGCAGAGTTATTTATATTTACCTGATTCATTTTTACACTGTGAATATTCTTTATATAGTGATGCTAATTTTACAACACCATTACCTGATACCGATAATATTGCACTAGAGAATAATTTCTTTCCAAGATTATTTACACAAATGCGTTTAGATGTTGCAACTCAAAATATAGAAACAATAAGTGATTCTCCAGGTGTAATTGATACAATGCTTAGATTTGTAACAATTGGTGAAAATAATAAAAAGTATGAAATCGAAGGTTGGTTTCCTGATACTAATGATGGTATAATTGTTGATGATTTAACTCACGCTGGAACAGATGCAGCAGGAATTGCGAAAGATGTAGAAAATATTGCAAAACATTTAAATAAAACAAATAATGAAGCATATAAAGAAAGACGTGAATTTAACAAGAAAAGTAAACAGACAGTTAATTGGTCATTGTCTCCATTATTCGGATATTTAGATTATGATAAAATATCATATCAATTAAAATTTAAATTAATAATTCATCGTACAGCAAATAATGAATTAATCTTTTTTGGTAAGACTGGGAAAAAAGCATATTTAAAAATTGATAGACTTGAATGGTGGATTAAGCATATTACTCCTAGTTTAGAGGTTGAAACAGCTATTGCAAAAAGATTAAATACTAACAAACCAATTCCAGTAAATTTTCTAAAGCGTACTGCTAGTTCAGTAACTTTTTCCGAACAAAGATTTAACTGGCATTTTACTAGAACTGCGAATACTCCAAGATATTTATTACTAACATTTCAAAGAAATAATTCTCCAAGTTTTGATAAGAACAATAATATTTTTCATATTAATACAATTCGAAGTTTACAAGTTTCATTAAATCAAACCCGATATCCAATTGATCCATTAAGATTCGATGATACCAATAATCAATTTATGGAAGGATATGATTGTTATCGAAATCTTTGTACAGAATTTGGAGTTGAACCACAATTAACTCCTGGAGATTGGAGACATTTATATCCAATTTTCTGTTTCGATTTAAGTGCACAATCTGAAGATATTATTAAAAATGGTTGTGATGTAACAATTAATATTGAAAAGAAAGATTCCACAACTTCATTGATGGCTTATGGTTTATTGCTAGAAGATGTAAAATATTCTATTGAAGTTCTTAATGGGAAGATGGTTAGGATTGGTTAATAACCTGAGGACCCTTGGTCCGATCGGCTAAAGCCAGAGGAGCTTCGCTCCGATAAGTTAATTAAAATTTTTTCATAACTAGAATAGATTAAAAATTCTTAACTTAAAAATTTTTCATAACTAGAATAGATTAAAAATTTTGGTAACTTGAAATTTTTTCATAACTAGAATAGATTTAAATTTTTGATAACTTAAAATTTTTTCATAACTAGAATAGATTTAAATTTTTGATAACTTAAAATTTTTTTATTAAAAATGTCGCAAGCGAAAAGTAATATTAATAATAAAACTGTTGAATTAAAATTACGTAATATTGTTGACAAAAATACCCCTAAAACTATTACGATTAATAAAAAAAAGTATTACATAAGTAAACCAATGATAGAGAATATTCAATTACAAGAAGAAAAGAATGGCGGGATTCTCCCATTAATTCCACTAATAATAGGAGGCATAGCTGCAGCAGGAAGTGTTGCAGGTGGGACAGCTGGTATTGTCCAAGCAGTAAATAAAAATAAATCAGAGAAGGCAGCATTAGAAGAACAAAAACGTCATAACAGAGAGTTAGAGAAAGTTGCTAGGGGTGACGGAATAGTAGATAATTTTATTAGTAAATTAAAATTAGTTGATGAAGGAAAACGAGTTCTTAAAAATATTCTCCACAATGTTGATGATTTAATTGAAATTAAAGAAACTAAGGATGGTTCTGGAATATATCTAAGTCCTAGTATGATTCGGTAATAACCTCAGGACCTTTGGTCCATAAGGTAAAACATTTATTTTATCTTTTTAATTTTTTTTATCTTTTAAAATGAATTCTACAAATTCCGAAAATTTAACTAAATTAAAAATTTCTAATTTAGATTTATTGAATTATCTATTAAGCAAAAATAAAAACTCAAATTGTCAGCATATTGGAGGTGACAAGAACAAAGTTCCATACCACTTCGGTGGTGATATACAAAAAACATTAGAAAACTTTCCTGGATTTATTTGGAGTAAATATTCGAAAGAAAAACATCTTCCTGGTCATTCATATACTGGTCCAGGAACTCGATTAGATATAAGACTAGATGAGAATAATAATCCGAAACCAGGTGAAGAACCGATAAATAGAGTAGATGCCGCAGCTTACAGGCATGATTTAGCTTATCGAAATCATGATCTAAGTTCTCGACATGCAGCTGATAAGAAGATGATTCAAGAATTAGATAGTATTCAGAATCCTACATTTAGAGAAAAAATTGAAAGAATGTTTGTTAAGAAAGCTTTACAAGCTAAAATATTATTCGGCCAGGGTTTAAATGAAACTAATAACTCTGAGAGCAACGCTCGAACTAATAACTCTGAGAGCAACGCTCGAACTAATAACTCTGAGAGCAACGCTCGAACCTACGCGTCCGAAATTCATAAAGAATATAGAAAGCCTAAATATTTATTGAAAGTAAAAGTATTTAATAAAGATGATATTTGGAGTGCTGATCTTATTCATATGCCGAATGAAAGGGACTACAAATACGCATTGACCGTTATAGATTTATATACACGATACGCTTGGGTAAAGCCTTTAAAAAATAAAAGTGGTCTTTCAGTTAAATATGCGTTTGAAGAAATCTTTAAAGAAAGTAAGAGAAAGCCAAAAAAATTGTTTGTTGATAAAGGATCGGAATTTTATAACCGAAACGTTCAGCCACTATTTGAAATTGTTTATTCAACTGAAAACGCTGGGAAGGCCGTAGTGATAGAAAGATTCAATCGGACGTTAAAAAATAAATTATTCAAGAAATTTACTGAGCAAAGAAATCAGAAATGGTTGAAGATATTACCAGGAATTGTAGAAGAGTACAATAATAAAGTTCATTCTGGTATTGAAGAAACTCCAAAGAATGCTTCTAACGACCCTGATTTGATACGAAAGAAAATATTCGAGAATAATTATTCGAATGAGAGTAATCCGAATTTGCAAAAACTTAAGCCGAAATTTAAAATTGGAGATAGAGTTAGAATATTTAAATATAAGAACAAATTTGAAAAGGGCTTCGTCGGATACTGGACGAAAGAGATATTTGAAATTTGTAAAATAAATCAAACTTATCCGTTTACTTATGAAATTAAAGATTTAGATAATGAGGATATCAGAGGCCGTTTTTATCAAAATGAATTACAGAAAACAGAGCTTTAACCTCTAGGTGGCGCTTTAGCTAGCTTCGCTTGAGTTATAGATTGTTTAACTCTAACATAATATCTAGAAATGGTACTCCTTCCTGTAATTTAAATAAAACATAAAGACATAATTGTCCACAATAAGTTGTTCCCGGTTTTTGAATTTGAAATGTATTATAAGTTCCATTTTCAAGTAATTCTTTTACTTCATTTGTAGGGGGCAAACCGTATGAGTCAAAATAATAATTATCTCCGTTTTTACTAAAGATACCTGCTGACCAATGTACGCCGTTTTGGTCTGAAGTGTGAAGATTCGTTATGAAATTTACAGTTATTGATGGAACTTTGTTCCGGGAACTGAAGGTTCCTGTTGGCCTATTTTTTAGGAATTGTAATTCGTTTCTCATTAGAACATGAAAATTCTTTATTCCTAATCGATTAGCGATTTTCTTTAGGTCGAAATTTGTCGTAGTTTGCGTTCCATATAATTTAAAAAACTTATTTATGTTGCTCATTTTATAATAAAAAAATTTCTTAAGGGACCCCTAGAAGTCAGAAGGGGGGGGTATTGATTTAAAACTGGTCTCTAATGATGTCTTTCTTTACTACTTAGTCAGAAGGGGGTATTGATTTAAAACATTTTTATAATGATGACTTTCCTTACTACTTGGGGGGGGGTATTGATTTAAAACTGGTCTCTAATGATGTCTTTCTTTACTACTTATTCGATTTTGAAATTATTTAATTTAATCTAAATTTAAACGTTACATTGTTGCATTGTGTTAGTGTTTAACTACATAGAGTTGGTGTTTCGCTCATCTTTTAACAATAGTAATTCATTACTCATCAATATGTGAAAATTCTTTTCTCCCAATTGCTTAGCAATCTCATTTAAATCGAAATTTAATGTGGTTTTGTTTGCTGTATATTTTTTGGAAGTCTCTGATGTTTCTCATTTTTATAGAAGATACAATATTTCTATTATATTCCCGTAAATGAGAAATTAAAAACAACACATGGATATTTCAATTTGGTTACAACCACTTTGCATACATTCAATTTGGATACATTGAAATACATGTAAATTTGTCCACGCGAGGACAAGGTTTCATTGGATGAGAGAAAAATGACGACATATAACAACATAATGAAAATGATTGAAAACAGGAAATAACATTGCATTTAAAACAGGAAATAACATTGCATTTAAAACAGGAAATAACATTGCATTTAAAACAAGTAATAACATTGCATTTAAAACAGGAAATAACATTGCATATAACAACATAATGAAAATGATTGAAAACAGGAAATAACATTGCATTTAAAACAGGAAATAACATTGCATATAAGATACAAATTTTCTAAACAATAAGATTTATGTCCACGCGAGGACAAGGTTTCATTGGATGAAACACTCTATTGTATTTACATGTGCAAGAGGAAATAACATTGCATTTAAAACCGACAGATACAAATTTTCTAAACAATGGGTTTTCTGTCCACGCGAGGACAAGGTTTCATTGGATGAAACACTCTATTGTATTTACATGTGCAAGAGGAAATAACATTGCATTTAAAACAGAAGGGTTGAATAATCAATTATTCCAAAAACCCTCATCTTGTGAAAGACACTGCTCCAAGATTGAAAGATTAGTTTTTAACAGTCGTATAGGAAGCGAGACTCTACAAAGAGTCTGATATTTATCTGCCAGTTTTGCCAACTTCATTGCGAAACTCAATTCAGTTCGTGAAAAGTTAATATTGTGATGTTTTAAGAGATATGTGAAATCTGCTTTATTATTCTCACACAAGGATAATATATGATTTGCGTGTTTTCCAATAAAAATTTTACATGTGACACTCAAAAGATGGCTTTGTTTTTCGTATTTCAAGTGTTGTTTCAAAGAATTCACTGTCGTTGATATGTCCCCCGCCGGTTCTGTAAAATATTCCACTGATTCGATGAATGTATGACGTTCAACAACACTTTCCTTCAACTGTTTTGTAAATGTTTCGATTCTGAAGGGAAGTGCTGCTTCCTTCTTTGCTCTGGCTGCGATTTTATGTTGCTCTTTGTATGCTTTTCGAGCAGAACGTATAGCGTCAGGATTGAAGAGTAGAGGCGCTTTCTTCACTTGCTGGTCTATATACGAAAAGTATTCAGAATGTTTCTCCGATGGAATGAACAAATCCGCAATATTTTTGAAGAACTCTGGAAGTACCGTTGCTATGTTGGCTTGTTGTTCAACGACTGCTTGACTCATGATTGACGGATAAATTAGTACAAATCACTATGTTCAAAATATAAGAATAACGTAATTAAAGATAGCGGAACGATGAGAGCAAGCAGATGATAAGTGTTGATTGAAATAATAACACAACAATCTGAGCACACGATACAATGACAGACGAGAGAGATAAATGAAAACAGTACAGCTGGCAGATATCTTAACGTCATACGGATGTGCTGACGCACTAACAAGAATTTAAAACAACTCGCCTAACGTACAATTAAAATGTCATTGTTTCACAGAGTAGTAGCAGCTGTTTGTTCTTTCATACATTGTTTCCTTTCAAATGTTTGAGTTGGAGGACAAAGCTCCTTACACTGAAATGCATTTTATTCTTAAATGCGGGAAGCAGATGTTCTCTACAATTGAATGACAATTGTAAAAGTACCTAAACTTATTGTTAAGAATATGTCAATTCCTTCAAATATTTTTAGTCACATGATATATTTTAAAAACCTGAAAAATGGATTTAAAAGACGTTTTTAAAAATACTAATTTTCAGTGTCCTGGAACGGTCATGATTTTGGCGGGGGGTGAAAATCGAACCGAAGGTTCTAGGGCTTCGCGCTTCGCCCGATTGTAATTCTCAAATTTGAGATTCTTAACTTTTATGATTTTCGGTGTCCTGGAACGGTCATGATTTTCAAGGTAAAAATTGTAATTCTCAAATTTGAGATTTTCAACTTTTATGATTTTCGGTGTCCTGGAACGGTCATGATTTTCAAGGTAAAAATCGAACCGAAGGTTCTAGGGCTTCGCGCTTCGCCCGATTGTAATTCTCAAATTTGAGATTTTGAAAAATTTGAAAAATTGGGTATTTTTAAAAACGCTTAAATTTTCGCCCTTCGGCCTTCAGCCACGTGAAATTTGAAGTCTACCTAAATTTTTGAAATTTTTTGAAATTTTGATTTTTTGAAAAAACCCGCAAAAGTGTGACATCCGGCGCAAGCGAAGCGAAGCAAAGCGAAGCGAAGCGTCGCGCCGGATGTCACACTATAAACTACTAATGGCCGGCTTATTGAAACCTGCCAGTCAATGGCCGGCTTATTGAAACCTGCCGGTCAATGGCCGGCTTATTGAAACCTGCCGGTCAATGGCCGGCTTATTGAAACCTGCCGGTCAATGGCCGGCTTATTGAAACCTGCCGGTCGGGAGTGGGACAGCGGCTGGTGTCATTCTGCCGGCTGATGGAGGCTTTGATCGTCAGACATTATTAGGTCAACTTATGCCATTTGACATTATTCAATTTCCACATGGCAAAGGGGTTAAATGGGGGAAATTGTGATTGATAGGCCTAACGGTTCTCCAGATAAGAGAGAATCTATTATAATACAATATGATGCAACTTTACTATTCGCATTTTGATATCATGTTTTGTGCGATCAGCAGTAATACGCGTAATGACGTATTTACTAATCCAACGAGTTGTAGGTCCTCTTTAAAATTTATAATAATATTAGCTACATTTTCAAAGTCAATCAAACACAGCAAACTGAAGACAGATAATCAAAATAATGACCCAATCGGGCATTGATATGCCGGTAATAGTAACATAATAAGATGTGCGTGTATCTGTGTCCCGCCTCCACAAGAGAACTTTAAGCGATCAACAAAGTCTAAGTTCAATTATAATATATGTTTCTGTAGCAATGAAGGTTATGAGATGAAGAATTTGACCACTGACTCCGTGGTGATGTTGCGAAATGTTTTGTCTGTTGTTTTGTTTTGTTTAAAGTGATTCACTGAAATAATATTTACTTCTGTACTTGTAAGGGAATTCCTGTGATTTGCAACGTCAATTGCAGAATTCTCTCCACAACACTTTAATTTCAGATCTTTTCGGTTTGCATGATGATCGCGAGCTGACGTATAAGAGTCTGGAACAATGAGATCGCCAAACTAGTCATCAATTTTTCATTTCAGTGAGTGTTCCAAGACCGAGTGGGAGTGTTGCTGTACCTGCTGTACAACTTCAATCAAAATTTATCGCGTACAACTAGATTATCAAACAATTATCCACGATACATTGTCAAAAGTTCGGGTTGTAGGCCCTAGGTTGCATTGAAATTCATTGCTCATTGCATCTCAAAACGTTTTATAAACTATCCCATGTTGTGAAATTATCCAAGATCTGGATTGCAAAGGAGGCTTCCAAAATTCATGCAGGCTAGAATATATGATTCCGAAAATTTGATTTAAGATAAAGTAGGGCTTGAATTACATGTATAAGCTACAGGTAATCATTTTTTTAACTGTTTAAGGAACAGTTCGCAATATTTATATCACAAAGCATGCACGTGGATACTCTCAAATTATGTTACATTTGCATGTTCTTAATTTTGTAATGATTGAATAAGCAATTTATTCAATATTGAATGTCGTCAAGGGTCAACATGGGTCTAATTAAATTAACCGGCTGGCATGATGAGGCCAGCCGGTCGGTCTTCAAAAAAAACGGCTGGGGCCGGGCCGACGGCCGGTGTTACTCTGCTGATTATAAAACATCAACACAGTGGAATGCCTTATGCATATTGTGTAATTTATTCTGAAGGAGGAATAAGATATCATAATACTGGTAGCAACTGCTACGAAAAGATAAACCTTTGTTCAAAGATATAAGAATATGTAGGCCTATATGTAGGGTATGTAATTTACTGCTGGCCGCAGCTGCGCTTGAGTAGATCAGCAAATAAGTGATAATCTTTATCTTTGGTCGCAAATTGAAGATATGGGATGTCAGAAATATATAAAATGAGCGGCGCATATCTTTACCGTTCCTCTTGCTGTTCTTCCAACCCTTTAACCTGTTGTATCTCTCGTCTTCGAAATACAGGATCAATGCAATGCAATATGTACGAGTATTTACAAACCTCTTTCAAATTCAAAACTTATACTCATAAGGGAAAAGTAGACACGCAGAGAGCTCGTTCTGTAATCTTAAGGACTACAATACCAACGGAGCACAATACAATCATGCACTCAGATTCCTCATTTATCACGGCATCGAAAAATATTTCGTCAATTTTGATGAACAAAAATTTCAGTTTTCATTGTTAATGCTGAATTTATTCATCGATGGAAGTGATAAGCCGGCATTTTGTGCATCAATCGAATACAGGAACAGTAAAAAAATAGTTTTTAATACATGTTATAAAAAACATGCTTTCCTTCCCTGCGTCCGAAGTGTACGAGGTTGAATGAAAGAATCCTACTCTAAATTGATCATGCATAAATCACTAAATTCAGGATGGAGATCAAGATTTACCTTTCTATGAAGCATGGAAGATAAGCAACTACTTTAGATTATTTTTAGTGAATTACCTTGCAATTTGGTACCGATTTGATTATGAATACCAAAACACTAGTCAGCTTAGTTGTCTATAAAATTTGCAGATAAAGCCTAAAAATCCTACATTTTTAAGATAAAGCACCAAGAATTTTCCCGCTCAATCCGAATTCTATCGGATCGGGCTCCCAAACCTCCTATCTTCACACGGAATTCCCATTAGAAACTCTGCTTATCATGCACGATTAATCATATTGCTCAAATGACTCAAGAACTAAGTTTAAAAATTAGTTCTGTCTCCTTACCTCATTTTCTGACCAATTCTGCTCTTGTAGAGAATATCTATTTTTGCTGTTATTGTGGTTGTTGTTGCTGTCCATTCTCAGAACGCAAGGAAGGCTCACTTTTCGCAAGGAAAACATTTCATATGCAACAAGGACTTGAAATTTTCATAAGAAATTGAACATGAAATCTCCACGCAATATTTTCACACCCTTAACCAACATTTCTGTCACTATGTCTTGTCGGTTCTATTACAATTGCATTTGCCATTTGGATGATACAATCTCGGAGTTTGATTATTGAGACACAGTCTTCTAATTACTTCTATTGAGATGTTCACGATGAAGGCGGCAAGCAAAACGTCGCTGTTCATTTGAAGAGGAAATGAGCGGGTCACAAGATACTTCAATGAAATAGGCAGTCAGCTGGTCATCGATGCTCTTTGATCACATAAAGTATAGAATTAATCAACATTAAAGATTCTCGCATGCAAACAGATGCTATTATGTAAACAAATACATTGTAGCCTTGTGAAGTGGAATTTAAAAGAACAAACATTTATGAACCTATTTTGCCATCCGTGAAAAATAGCAAAACCTAGTGAATGTCTGTGCTTCGACATCAGATTAACATAAAGATATTAATAGTCCGGGAGCTACTGATACTTTCTTCCCAAATTCGCGTACAAAAAGCTAAAAAGCATGGATTTGTAGATCTTGAACTGCTGAAAACAAAAATCAAGTTCTTAAGTGTCACAGCCAGTCGCTTTCGGTTATAGGTAAGGTTTAAGGATTCCCATTGGAATCCAATGGAAAAAAATCAAGAAATTCAAGATTGTGAAACAATTTGCAATTTTCGTGCATTTTCTTTTGCAGAAAAGAAACTATTCATCAGAATGACATGAAATTTGAAACATGATTGAGTTCAGAACATCAACTTCGATATGAAAGTTGAAGTGAGTCACATGATTCAGTATTTGATGTCTGAGATCCTCTACAAAATGAGTAAAATCGCCAAAATTAGGTCAAAACATGAAATTTATTCATTTTGTAGAGGCTCTCACACATCAAATACTGAATCATGTGACTCACTTCAACTTTTATATCGAAGTTGATGTTATGATGAATAGTTTCTTTTCTGCAAAAGAAAATGTACGAAAATTGCAAATTGCTTCACAACTCATGGATATTTCTTGAATATTCCAATGGGAATACTTTAACCTTACCTATAACCGAAGGCGACTGGCTTTGACATTCAAGAATTTGATTTTTGTATTCAGCGTTTCAAGATCTACAAATCCATGCTATTAAGCCCTTTGTGCGCGAATTTAAGAAGAAAGTGTCAGTAGCTCCCGGACTATAAAGAATCAATGAAATATCGCAATGTCTCAGTACTCATTTTAAAGCTGTTTGGGTTCGAAAGCGCAGCACTTAATTCGCACTCATTTTTTCATTTAACGAGTTAACTAGGACAAACACTTCCACCAGCGATAAATGCCATTTGGCATATCTAATCCGCTGTATCCTATGTGCACAGCCATCTCTAAGAATTGCTGCGACAATTAAACACAAATGCATTAAAAGCTAAAAACTAAGCACATTGAATTACAGTTATGATCAAATATGGCTAACATACATATACAGTATAATATTCTTAGGAAGAGAAAATATATAAGCTTTACAGTATACAAGGGCATCTGTGCGATATAGTAGGTCAATAGGGAATAAAACAGTCAGATGCAGTCTGCAAGTGCTAATAACATCAATAGTGAAAACTAAATTGGAAAACATTGGAAAATATTATGATTGTTAGAAGCAAGTATTTTGCCGCTATCATTTTTTTATTGCCAGGGCCTCGCTTGCTCTCTATGTGACATACTGCGAGAATGATCAATATAATACTTGGTGCATCAGACAGCACATAAATATCGTTGACACTACGTTGGAATCACACAGAACATTTACACGGATAATTGAGACAATAGATATACATTCAAATCAGCGGCCAATAGAGCAATTGTCGGGATCCAAACAGATACAAGTCAGAACTTCAGATTATCCGGCAAATAAGAAAAATGATGTCATTAAAATGAATGCAAAAAAAGTAAAATGAGTAAGTCAAGAAAAAGTAAAAACCAATATAAAACCAAAATGGATATATATGTACAATGATACAAAACACACAAAAGTAAATATAAATGATAAAAATCTAATAATTGTCAAGATATGTCCACGCACAGTGTGTAAACGCTACGTTCTAGTACATTATTTAGAATGTCAAACTCCATCACAATTATTGAAATTAAATTGAACTACTTTTAATTTCTTGGAATAGTTTCAGAATGAAAACAATTCTTACATCAAGCAAGTCTTTTGTTTTTGGTTATGTTTTGAAAATCAATATTTCATTATTTCTCAAGTAAATACATTGATGATGCTGTATTTATTCAAAATCTTTCAGATTATGTTTGCTTGGATAATTTATTTAAGCTGATATTTCATCATATTAGTCTTAATTCGTACTTAACAATGGATGGTCTCCTTGTCACATTGGTTAAGTGCTTGGCCTAGCGATCTTTCGGTCCAGAGGTCGTGCCCCGAAAGTGTCAAGTAATCAGGAAGGGCTATGTCAGTGCCGTACAAGCCCTAGTATTCGCGGCAGTAATGACGTTAAACCACAATCATCACAATGGATCAATTCAACTTGCATTACACATTATGAGGTGATTTTCTCGAGAAATCTTTGTTATCAGAGCTGTGAAGAGCTCAGAGATGCATGCCATTTGGTTTTCAGTCGATTATATCAAGGTTGGACCTTGGACATTGGACCATGATTTTAACCTCGGCCTTTGGTGACCTTGAGTGCCGTAATCAATGTTTTAGCAATTTTTCCATTAGATATATAAAATTTGACGGCAGTTTAGAAAAAACGGAAATCATGGTTTTGATACATAACATCATTGAAACCCATGTATGACAGATGTGAGTGGCTGTATGCAAACCGGTGTGATAAAGTGCAATTACATTACAATGCCATAGAAAGAATTGCTTTGACTACAGATACTTCCATGTTACTAAACTCTTAATTCAAAAGCAAGTGACATTTTAATGATGACCCGTTAATCGCTATTAGTGTTATGGATGATTTAACGCATTTGCTTTTGATGTACATGCAGGTGTAATGATTATAAAACCATGTTCAAGCAAATGCATGCATTTGTTTCAGGTAAATGCGATGGCATGAAGAAAATGTTTGAGAAAAAACAGCAAAAAGGCCACCGTGAAAATTCAGGATAAATAAATGCTTTTAAGTTTTATAAAAACACAAAGTAGCAATCTGTTCAAATTTTAAAAAAAATTAAATGAAACAAGAAATTTTTTGATTTCAATATTTTTTGCTCGACATTAGTCTATAGATCATCAAGCAAGACCACAAAAGGCTCTATAGATTGCTTATTAGTTCTATAACTGACTAGCCTTGTAACATAGAACCTTAAGTACTTCAAGGTTCCTCCAGTAGGCTGAGTTCACCTTAAATTCATTTTTTATCTTGAGGTCAAACTAATATTACATCTATCACGTTATCGCGGTATCTTAACAATGGCAGTTTCCAGTCGCTGACTATGATTTGACCTCCGGTAACTTGTCGGATACATAAAGATTCTCGGTGTAAAGACTCACTTTAAAGATTCATGGTTATTATCATTTCTCTTTTAAATATAAAAACCACTTTGATAACAACCAATACTGCCAAGCAGAGATGGAAACCGGTCGAGTTTTTCTAGCCAATCCGGTGTGGCAGTCGGCAACCTCCACGCAGGACGCCGGAAGCAGGCCGGTTTCACACCAGTAGCAAGCCACTAAATTGCTAGTAATGTTGATCAACCTTTCAGAATTATCAATCAATATAGACATGCATGTACAAGATCCAATCAAAACTATTCAGCTAGCTAGGCCAAAATAGTTTTAATTGGATCTTGGCCTACGAAAAATCTTCTGCACGAAATAGCAATTTCGCTTCTAAGCTTAATAACATACCAAACGCGTTGCTCAGATAAGAAGACAAAAATGTCCATGAGGGACTTTTTGAACGAATGCTTTCCAATGATAGGAATAGAGTGCAAAACTAGGCCTGAAATTCTCCGCAAACCAATATGACAATTACATGTAAAGATACGGTCGGGTAAGCCTAATATACCATAAACACCAATCGCAAGGCAATCTCAGATTCCGATTAGTGTAATTTTGATGAGAAGCTTTTTGCTATAGTCTCAGGCGGATTATCTACGATAAATTCATGTCTTGAAAAAAAGAAAAGCGAGAGAATGTTATTATGTATTTATTCCAAGCTTAGATACTGATAACATTCCGTAGCACATATTTTCGTCTAAAATGTATTTAAGCAAGGTATTATGATATAGGTAGCTACCCGGTTCCAGTATGCATAATTTTATGATTATGGTTATCGTTATGTAATATTTCATCAAGATGATACCAGTGCCCTTTATGCATATTGTGCTGAAGAATGCTGCAAAATGATTACATAAGTAAGTTAGTACATGTAAGTAAGCAAAGTGCTTATTGCAAGAGAATGATAATCATTTGTACAAAGATAGATTCACAATATGGCAAGTTGAAAAATCGAAAAATTGTTTGATTACACAAAATTACACAAAATGCAGAAGAAAACACTAATTAGAAGCTTGTGTTGTGCATACATTGCGTTCTGCTATACGAATTCGATCCTTTGCTTTATAGTCCCTACCAATAATTCATTACACATCACAATTTTCCTATTTGATTGCCCGCCCGATGCTCACCAACGATTAGTTTCATTAAATGAATATACAGAAAAACAACTAGTGAGTTGCTACTAGCCAAGTTAAATTGGCCTAATTTAGTGATCAAAATACGTTTTTCAATGAAAGAAATCTCTTCCTTGATGATAAATTTGCTCATTATTTAAAATAATAATAACCGGCCTGTACCATGCAGGCCGGTCCGGTCCGGCGGCCGGTTTCCATCTTTGCTGCCAAGAGTCTACAACTATTGGATGTTTCAAAAAGTTGGTTCTCTCAAGATGTAGCAGCATTGACAAAATTCGTCTCTGGTCTCACTTACGAAAACAAAGCGAAAATTCGGATCTCTGGGTGTAACCTATACAAATGTCAGTCATTTCATTTTGAAACTGCAATTTTATCCTTTTGGATTCTTACTTAAGGGCTCGGATCAATTTTCAATTTTAAGTTTGAGTATCAAATTCAAACAAGACAGTTTACATTCCATTAATTAAATTGAATCACCTCCTCCAGAATAATTATGCATCCGGAAGCACTTCCAAGTGCTGTGACAAAGCTAGGCTACTCAGTGACATAACCAAGTTAAAGTGTCGTGTTACCTGAAATTATCTTCATTTGCCCATTCGTCATGAACGCTGACAGTTCACAGAAAACCGATTTTGCCGTGATTGGCACCATTCTTTCAGAACTCAAGATCAAATCATTTAGATTTTTGCGTACAATATTCATTGTTGTCAGTTTTGCTCTGTTTTCCTTTCATCTAAGTTTGTTGATCACTCGATACAATGAAAAGTCTGTGTCAAGAAACGAAGCGTGGATCGATTCTGAATTCGAATTCCCAGATATTCACATTTGTCCAAAAGTGCCATTTTCGTATTCATTGATTAAATATTATTTCAACAGTACTTCTTGGAGAGAAATTGATGCGAAGATGAGATTGATAGAATCGACTTT
Organism: Prostheceraeus crozeri; assembly: GCA_907163375.1. Lineage (NCBI taxonomy): Eukaryota > Metazoa > Platyhelminthes > Polycladida > Euryleptidae > Prostheceraeus > Prostheceraeus crozeri. Next base: position 35,631 of record CAJQUW010002194.1, on the reverse strand, counting down.
TTCCACTTTTCCTGAAGAATTTTTAGAAGGAACACTTTTAAGTATTCGAGCATTATGGGAAACTTTAGATATTGGGCAGTTGCAAAGAACGGTATCTTTACCAGTGTATGAGGCACTTATCGGATTCAAGATCAACGGACGGAGTAAGTTGATTTGTCTTCAAATGCTACAAAATAGTCGAAACGTACACTGTAAATCGCTCAATAACAATCATGGAAGGATGCATACCAAAATATTTTTTGGTGTATTTCTGCATCTATTTGTATGCTTTTCGTATGTTATTTCAAATGCGGTATGCTTTACATACTAAAGCCGTACCAGCACAATGTCAAAAAAGAGCATCAATGAAGTCAAAATTATGTTGATTTAAGGCCTTTTGTCAACGTGAATGTGCACGCTATGCGTGCATGCTACGTGTCGTGAATAATATATAATTGAAAAAAAATAAAGATCACACTACTGCTACTACTGTTTTATAGGTAGGCAGATAATGACATTCAAGAGTCAAACTTTCAAAACTGATTTCGATTTTAATACATGTAGGTCCAAGGCATTTTATAAATAATCAATAAGTATTCAACCATCAACAATTATGCATTATATAATTTTGAAATTAAGCATATACTATCAATCCGAAATAAAAACACATTATAATTCAAGAACGCAAAAATAGTTATGTTTAAGATATATAAATGGTTCCGCACTATTATTCAGATTCAAGAAAAGAAGCATGAATTCAGTGAATCATGAAATCATTATGAAATCATTCCAATGAAAATTGAGTTAAAAGCTTGAAATTTCTGCCAAGAAGCACAATAAGATCTGGTTGCACGAAAAGTATCACTTGACTGAATTGATGTTAATCAACTTGGTTCATAAAGTAGAGTTAACTAAACGTCCTGTTAACGTTGATAAACAAGTAGCAACACCGACAATCTCGTGGAGCATAAAATTCACAATAAATCTAATCTAGTTGAATACCACACTATCAAAGAGAAATATTCACGACTGGTATTACTGAAAAACTTAGTTGACCGTAGTATGTAGTATATATATATAGGCCTATATTTGCTATGTGACCTAAAGCTCTACATACCAGAGGCATGCCAATGAGGATGAATTTGCATCTTCTGTCGTATATAAAACATACCAACAACTCGCATTTCAGTGTTAAAACAGCCAATCACAGATAGAATAGTTCGTATCGCTACATACCATAATAAGAAAGTAAGTGAGATTTCGTATGAAAAACATGCCAGATCTCTGCAAGCATACGAGAATCTCGTATCAGATGTTAGTTTCAAATTGTATGTGATTTTGGCATATGTTTGCATGTAATTTTCGTATCCAGCGATTTACAGTGTAGGCCAGCGCAGAGAAATCCTACCATGAAAACACTTCGTAAATGATATTTTTAAACTGAGCTATGCATTGTCGAATGCGCATAATGTCGCATTTTGCTTCCATATTAAAAGTCTACAAATAATCTATAAACGTTGCATCCCATCCTTTAATAAATGCCGCACCGCAACAGTTTGATAAAATAGACTGCTCCGCAGCTCTTATTAGGGAAAATAGCGTATTTGACAAAGGAAGGAGGTCTTCATAGGACTAAATGCCGGTATCTCAGCAGAATTTCGATCCTTGCTTCTGTTCAAAAGAAAGACTTCAAACATTTAGTCAAAAATGATACATTATGTATTGTAATACATAACCGTAAATAAAATAATAATTTCTACGACGATATCACCAAGATATATCCGAAAATATTGGACTTTATGAAATGCAAATTTGCAAGTAAAATTTTTGTTTTCACCACATTATAATCTTATTAATGAACCAAAATTGTTTTAGCAGTCTGTGTGTCCCCCACGGGATGAGAGAGTTCGGAGAAGAGTTCGGTAGAATTTGACGGATATCGTTGTGATTCTCCATGTCCTCCAGGATTTTCGTTGTTACACTACATACCACTTCTTTCTTCAAGCGATTAGGATTTCGGTGCAGTAAAGTATCAACTTTTTCCTTCAATATTGCAGCAATATTTTCACAAGGGTAAAAACCGGGAGAGATCCCTAATCAAAGGGTGCTATCGAAGTAGTAAAACTCGGAATTCCTTGACATTTCTTGTGTCCTTTTTGCCTTTGTGCCACGGAGCCTTGATATGCCGCAAGGTAGCTTAACAAACGTCTTCTTAGCTTTCCTACATCGATAGACTGTCATGCGAAAAGGAGTTCGCTCCTGTTCATCTCCTTTTCAGTTCCTTCGACACTATCCGACAACTTTGATATACATGCAATTTTTTTACCATTCGTATAATCTTCTTTTTGGAGCACCTCCACCTGTTCTTTTTCTTCTTTGTTCATTTTGCAGTCATGAGGATCTTTCCTCCAGTTGTCTTTGACAAGCTCCTCACTTCTCCCATTTTACTTTGCAACCCACTGGCTGTGATGAAGGCTGCACCCGCTTCTTTAGGCTCTCCGAATGCGACTGCTCCTATCCGATCAATAAGGCGCTTCTCTTTAACCATCCCTTCTTTATTGGATGAAGAAGAAATGAATTATATCTTGAGTGAACTGCGGACTGCCTTTGTAAAAACATTGGGGTGACATTCGATGTAATGCCACTCCGTCTTGGTTAATGACATCGATCTGATGAAATGTTTTCCATTGTGTAAAGACAGAACATTCCCGCGCGTGACCTTTGCAGATCAGAAATACTGCAACCCACCTCAACAACGAATCAGCAGAAGCGTTAAAAGAATTCAGATAGGTTATGAAACACCGATCTTCATGTCATTTCAAGGTTATTTTTCGGAAAACGCTGTGAAATCATACTAACTTAACGCAGAGTAGCTGCATGGTTGTAATGTACCTGATATATGCTTAAACAGGAAGCTGGAAAGGCGTCAGCGATGTGACTGATATTTTCATTTTTCGGTTGTGAAATCTTGCAAATTAATGCAGTGAAGACAATAAAAAGTTTGGAAAAGTGAAGTTATCATATTTTTGATATTAATTTCATCGCATTAAGTCCAAAGGATGATGTAAAAGTATTGGAAACATTTTGACAATTCTGGCTTAAACTCAACGTTTTACGGGTACATCTTTGTGGGACACTGCTTTGCATACCGTTTCAAAATTCAATTATTCGATGCACTAGGATTCACGTTATATTTCAAATTTAGGTTGAGTGACATGTGGCTTTGATAGCCTATATGGTCATCACATTACATAGGGCTTATGTAATGTATTTCTGTGCAATTATCAGCGATTAAATCTTATATTCGCCTATGCCTTTTAGTAATGTTTATAATCATATAAATTGTCAGTTTAATTACTGATTAGTCTTTGACTGATGTACGCTCTCACAAGCAAAAAAAAAGAAAATGAATATATGAACGTTGTTTATACTCGGAAGCATATTAGGCATGGAGCCTTTCTTCGATGTGTCCGAGTTGCCATTTTCCCACTCTCATTCCTTTTGTTCTGAGTGTTAGCAAGAATGCAGAGTGTACCTATTATAAGTCTTAGATTTGACCCGACCAAGGTTTGAACCAATGTCTCCTGGACGCAGAGCGGACACGCTACCACAAAGCCACAGCGCCGGTGCAATATAACGAATACATCACTGAGTAAGAAAGTTCCACAATAGAGAACCGTGAGAGAGAACCGTGAGATATGCACTGTTGCCAAAATACAAGGAGTAGCTGCTGTTCAACCTGGTGATGAATGTCTTGTCGTCGGATGGGGCAATACTGATCCAAATGGCTGGCACTTCAGCCCAGTAGTGCATAAAGCAACTCTCAGAATAATCAGCCAAAGAGAATGCGCGTTTCATTACCCTGGCACTCATGTGCAATGTCACAATACATCAGCACGAACGCCTGCGACAATGACAGTGGGTCCGCTTTGCTGCTTTCCTAAATCCAACAACAAGGAAATGGTGCTAGCTGACGTGACCAGCTTTGGGAGGCGTCCTTGTGGTTGGCCAGGATTTCCATCCGTCTATTTGAATTGGATAAAGAGTCATCTTTATAACACTGACAATTTGAGTTTTTGTTGTATTTATTTTCTGTATAATCAAGACAAGTGATTCAATGTATTGTTTTATCGAGTCAGTTTCGAGGAACCAGTGATTGAAACCAAGAGAGATTATTTACATTGAAAGACAAATTCCACAGCTCAGCTACAAGCAGACTTGTGTTAATTGCCCATGAAATTCAATTGATTACAATTACAAATTATTTCCTTAACAGTAATTGATTGCAATTATTAATTATCAAAAATTCATCGCATGTAGTGATATTCAAGCGATATTACATGACTTTTGTATATCCAATAGATGCATAATTGGTAAGCAGCTTAAAACAAGTCCAAGGGGACCTATTTCATGCAATGACGGCAGTAAAATTTTCCATGCATTTAAGCAAAGGGGCTAATTGCAACTATGTAGTCATCCCGAACAATTAGTTGCAAATATTCATAATTACCGTTTGGATAGACTAATTATTGATTTTGAATTTTCCGCTCTGTTATTTCAATTCAATAAATTCGGCAAAGGCCTACATACTGTGACTTGACTAGACTCATTACATAAGAAGCATGTGTATGTTGATTAATTTTGTTAAATTAATGCATCATAATTAAAGTGATAATCAATTACTGAAGCAAATGAATGAATAATCACATATACGTGCCTGAAACTGAACATAAAATGGAACTGTACGGGGTATTTCTGAATTGAAGAATATTCTGCTCTGAAGCAAACGATGCTACGGAGCAGATTTACTCCTTAGGAGCAAATGACGGTTTCTGAATTGAAGATTAGCTGTGGATTATTTTTGCTCCAGAGCTATTTCAACATGCGTAATGATGATGCGTTCGCAATAATGACTGACGTAATTGAATTACGCTGACCTATAGATATTAGGGAATTCCAATTCCATTTTTCTGGACGAAATCTACAAATACGCAGACACTAGTGTTAGAGAGCAGTGCAAATCAATTCTCATTGATCAGTATTCATTGATCATCTTACTTAAGCAGAAGGTCATTGTCAGCAAGTCAGTATAATTTTGTGTTAAGCACTGGAATTCGGAAGATTCATCCAACATGGCATTCAATAATCAACAGAAAAGGAAAATTATACTGAACATGAAAAGGCGGTCCTCTCTGAGATTACATCAAAACATATCCTCATTGAAGATAAAAGGAAAACAGCAGACATCGAACAGAAGAAGCGCGATGCATGGACAGACATTGTAAAGGATTATAATGCTTCGGATGGGGTTATTCCTCGGAGTGAAGATCAACTAAAGGTGAGCATTTCAGTTTATAACTAAAACGTGAGTATCAATAGCTAGGGCCTTAATGCTTCAATTATCGATAGACTGTAATCATAATCCAATAGTCCAAGCTAATAAGTAAAGGGATATTTTGCAGACTCTGTACAAAACACTGAAGAAGCAGACAAAGAAAACGTTGGCAACAGAGAGAAGAGAAAGGTTCAAAACCGGTGGCGGGCGTGCAAAATCACCAGACCAACCAACAAAAAATCTTCATTTTTGCTCCGGAGCAACGATAATCCGCAATTCAGAAACACCCCGATAAAAGTTAGCATGAATGTAGTGTAGGTAATGTAGAGAGACAAAACATGTTATGCACTAAGTTGTTCCTGATTATTCAAATACTGAAAGCGATTAGTGGTGAACAAGATGTCTAGTAAGCTTAGTGTATTAATAAATCATGAAGGAGGGATGTTTCCTTGCGATGGTCAGTAACAACAGCATTGCTAGCAAATCAGTGTATGAAATACTTTCCCCATTACAACACAGTTCAATCAATTAATTTTAATTATTCGATGACAACAACCAATTAATTGTGTTTCTTCATAACAGCAATTAATTAATTGTTTATAATAGCAGCAACTAATTTTTTTGACTGCCACGACTGCAACCGCTCTTACTCAGTCCAACCATGAAACAGCTTGAATTCGCCTGTCGTTCAACATCGCGCCGCTCTTGTATCGATTTTGTCAAGATTCAGCAGTAGCCGAACATTAGCTAAATGACAATCACAAAATTGATTGGAATAATGTCGACGTATTGGAAAAAACAGGATAATTTTTAGACAAATAGTTAGTTACAAGCGTGCTGCAGATAATCTGAATCTCTGTGACCTCTAAGTGTTCCCACTGTTTGTAGCATTATTTGGTTGATTGCAGTATTGTTTTTACATTACTACCATGGGGGTCAGTCATATGCGTAGGATAGATATTCACTAAAAACCCGTCCAGTTCCCCATAGAAATATTGAAATCTAATGATCGCTTGCAATCTAAATTCATTTAACAATTTTATGAAGTTCATTTGTTGTAATACTTAAGGCGCGTTCACAGTAGCATGATGACAATAACGGTAAAATCGTGACAATATTTCATCTTCTTAGAACAACGATTTATCGTTGAGTAAATCGAGGTAGCCACTGTATGTTACACATGTAGAGATTTCATTTCAATTTATATCTATTGTTATCGTTATTGTTATTGTGCTAGTGTGAACGCGCCTTTATTCTCGAACATTGTCTGATGCGCAATTTGATCATTAAGTAAACAGAAGCTAAAACTTTCTGTTGGTCGTTCCCTTTCACTCTCTCAACCGCCAATCATGCTCGAGCTATTGTTTGACAGTAGCTTATAGCTTTCTCGATGGAGGCGTCATCAATACAACAACATGTATGCGACGTTTGGAAGAGCGTCCCATCGTTAGAGTCGAAAGTTAGCGAATGACTACGATGACGTAACATTCACTTAGGCTGTGTTTTGACTGTTGTTATCAATTCATCTCAAGACAAAGCTTTTCATCTTTACGACTGTACAATGCATTTCATTTCATGTACATGACACCATTTAATGTTGTCCTCAAAGAAATAAATCTTTTGTCTTGCAAGTATTAATTGCTATTTAGCTTTTGAGTCAGTGGACAGTCTGTAAAGCGGGACTGGCAACTTCAAAATAGCATCTTAGATAAAAGTAATGAATACCCAACATGCAAACCCACCACACGTCTTTGATCTCTGCGGATGTTATAAAATACCTTCCTGTAAACATCGTACTTGGTTGCGAAGTATTGGCATGCTATACTATAGAATAAAGAATTTACACACCTCGAGGGGCAATTATTTCTCGACTTACACAATGGTCGAACAAGCTGATAAAAAAGTAGCAAAGGCTGTGATGTGTTTCTTATCTATCCTGTTTTACAGATTGTTTTTCATAATAAAAAATGGATCACCCTTAAACATCGCCTTAACTTCAATTTTGTCTAATTCCGCCAATTGAACGAATTTCTCTGAAATTTGGAAGCTATGTCAGTTGTGCTTACTAATATCATTGTTGGAAATTTCAAGCATGAATATTGAGTTGTTTTCCTTTTATAGATAAAAAGTAGTAGATAATTTGATCTTCATTTAGCAATGTTACACAAAATCATACCTCACTCTTATAAAATTACATTTGTTTCCTTTGTTATGTAATATGTTGTTCTACAAGCCAAAAGCTATCAAGCAAAACAAAAATAAAGAAAATCGGTCAATCAGAGGCAGTATAGCACCATTATTCATCACAACAATAATGTAACTGCTACGTGTGATTAACTGGACTCATGTTCCATAGCTTCCTGACTTCGTTGCGGTGGTGTTGGCAGCACTCCTGATTGCTTTCAGCTAAATCTATCTCTTACCGATTGAAAACAACAAAGCACAAAATGAACAATAACGAGATCGCATTCACAAAAGGCAAAGTGTCAGCCTTGCTATTAGAAAACTAGGGTTCTCCTTGCGAGCTACAAGCAAGCGACTAAATGTCCTTACACAAATGTGCATCGATGGCATAATGATGATTTTCGACTCTGTCGTAAAGGGCTCGAAACATCATCCACGTAGATACCGCCTGATTTTGAGATCTGTTAAAGTTGATCCAAGTCTCTCTCGTTAACTGAGATGGCTGCACTAGTCTCGTCTATTTCTAAGTCCACTATTCGTAGAAGACTTATTGAGTCGAATTTCAAGAGCTGTAAGAGGCCCTCTCAGATCGAATTATCAGATCAGCATACAAAAAGACGTCTCAGATGGGCAATGAGTCATTGTCACTGGCGAAATCAATGGGATCGGGTTGTCTGGTCTGATGGGGCATCAGCCCGTCTGACGGATAGTGATGGTCGATTGAGATTATGGATCAAATCTGATCAAGAAATTCCGAGACATTTACATCGTCCCCGGGTACAAGGTGGTGCGACTCTACTGATTTGGGCTGGCATTTGGACCAATGGCCGCTCTGAACTTCACATACAGCAAGGAACCATGAATTCTGAACGCTATGTGAATGTTTTACGAATGACATTGGCCAAATGACAGATGATCAACTTGGTGATCCATTTGGTTATTTATGGATGATAATGCTACGTGTCACAGGAGTAGTAGAGTCAACTTATGCAAGTCTCAATTAGGGCTTAGGACATTATCTTGGCCAGCTCGTTCTCCTGATCTGAATCCCATAGAAAATGTATGGAGTATCTAAAACGTAACGTTCGTCGTTCACATGCTACTACAGATTTCACTGTTAAAAAGAGAGTGGAGAAAGTTAGATCAGTCAAAAATCAACGATATCATCGAATCAATGCCTAGACGAATTGGTAATGTTATTGACAATAAGGGTAGGGCCACAAAATATTAGCTTCTTAAGAACCGTTACTGTATCATAGCTTATCAGATTATATAAGGACATTTAAATATATTAGGGACATGAAATAACATGAAAAATGCTTTCTGTATCATACTTATGTTTTATTTAGTCAAATTTTAGGATGATCCACTTTTTATGAAACGGACTGTATTTACACGACTGTTTATATCATTATGAAATTGCAGATACACGAATGTTGCAGAGTGGTTATAGAACAACATAACGCATTGTCAACGGATGCGAAGAAATTTTGTGTCAACTTATTCGAGACTTTGGTGCAAGTTAGATTCCTGCAATATAAAGAGTGCCCTGACCATAGAGAAGGGATATATAGGTAGAGTGTCGACTCAAAAAAGTATCTTTACACTGAAAATTTTTATATGAAAAGATTCAATTCTTTGCGGAGATTACGTTCCCGTGGTCCAAAAACTTATTTGAGCACTTTTGAAAAAGTGAAAATTTGCCAATTTATGTACTACCGAGATAACTCTCCTAAATAAGTAGTATGAAACAAGTTGGATATCAAAAGGAATGAATATTTGATAATAGGTATCATAACTAAGCGGAAATCAAGCTAATTATCAAGGGAATTTCATGAATTGTATAATGAAAGTCTTCATGAAAAAAAGTCGAGATCTTATTTTGCTTTCTTGGCTGAAATGTCAAGTTTTTGTTTCAATTTTCACCGGCATGATTTTATGATTCACTAATTTCATGTTTCATTTCTAGAATCTGAATAGTGATGTGGAACCATTTACATCTTTCAAAGTCAAATTAAGTCATTGTCTTTGATAATGTGACTTCGCTGTGCCAGTGGCAGGTTGCCTGTGATATGATCACGCTTAAGAAAATACTCTTGAGGTTGAGCATTAATGTAATGGGAACCCATCGAATTGTTAATTTAGCAAACATTAAATCTCCAAGGCTGCAGTCATGAGAATCTGTGAAATACCATCATTCCTTCTGCATTGCAATCATGATCACTCAATTCCGTTGTAATTTCCTCAAAATTGCAAAAATTTGCATATCTCACATTTGGTGACTACCACCTGTATCTCCCTTGAGTTCATTTAATAAAATCGAAAGTGTATGCACATTGGGGATTTAAGAAATGGAGAGTTGCCACTCTACCTAATATACCTACTCTATGGCCCTGACTAATCTTATACATAACTTATTTGTCAACAATCATGATATTCAATCTTCTGTTTTTCAGATAAACCATATTCATTCTTTTCAATAACACCTCATTGGGAGCATATCTTCTGCTTCAGCTATCAACAGGTAGACTCCCGTGTTGATTCTCTTTACCTTATGGCTTTCATTGATGGAACTAACATCATGGTAACTGACGACGAACTCGCACATTTCGCCGGTCATCAATTGAGAGCTATTCCTTTTGTTGGATCTCCTAACATTGCAATGAGCATCGGGGTGATGGTATACGCAACCCCAAGGGGACATTATCCATCCAGGGACAGTGGATCAGTGAAGGTTACAGTCAGTAGTGGATTTGAGACAACCCTTCATCTTCAGCAAAATATCTACAATTCCTTGTCAACAGAAAAGAAGCCTTGTCTAGGATCTCAGAAATCCGTAACATTTGTGAATCTATTAAACCCACAACAAAACGTGACATACAAATACTCAAAATGGGTTTGCGAACAATTATGGAAAGCAGAGCGCATGTTTAGTACTTGCGATTGTATAACTCACGAAATACCTATCCCATCTCATTTCCTCAACCGAAGTGTTTCCTTTTGCACTGACATGAACCCGTTATGGAAAAATGAAATTAATGTTACTCAATATCTAGCCCGATATCAGTGCGCCAGGGACCTAAGCTTTCAACTATTCAAAAGGCTGGATGGAGAGTCCGCTTGTGATTCTTCGAGCTCCCAATGTACCCAAGTTACTTATGAAAGCAAATCATCAGCTGTACAATGGCCTCTATCAAGTCTAGCAAAAGATATTGGAAAAGATTACCTCACCACTCGAATAAATGAAATGCAGAAAGTCAGCATACCAACGTTTGGACTTGTTGGTATATCAACTGAATATTCCTTAATATATAACTTTCCTCACATAGGTGTGGCTAAAACAGTGACCCATGCGATGACTAAAGAAAATTTTCTGTCAATGTATATTTTTCGTGGAAATGAACTTGTCCATCAAGTGGATGAAATCATGTCATATCCTCTTACAAACTTATTGTCCGATTTTGGAGGCATTTTTGGCCTTTACTTAGGCCTCAGCATTCTCAGTATTTGCGAATTGGTTGAAATTGTTGGTGGGTTAGTCAAATTACACGCAGCTCGGCGAGTTGAAGACCTTTCGAGAACAGAAAATGATCAAGCAGTGGAAAGCAAAAAAGAGGAATCGGAGAATATGGATGAATTTATTGACAGAATAATGAGAGAATTATATTAGACAATGATGTAGATAAAATGGAATATCGGATGGAACGTCTGTCATTTGCTATCCTCTCGCTCATCCAGAATACCGGTAGGCCATTCATTATTTCATGTGTGACGTGTGGAAATTCAGTAATTTCTAATAGCATAAGTTCACTAAATAATCTCTGACGATCAAAGCCTTAACCAGCTGATACAGAGACGCCAGCGATCGTCCCATCCCGAACACTTACGAATGACGGCTGATTTTGACTACGAAACCGATGTACAAAACAAGAATAACAAAATGTACGAAAGCACTATTGCTCGTGCTCATACAATACGAAAGCGATTGGCTTTCCCATTGGAATATAAAGATAATTCAATATCGCTTTCGTAGTGTTATGTGTACGAAACAATTGTTTTTTTGTTTTGGGTATTCGTTTTGTTTGTACGTTTTAGTAGAGGAGCGTTGGTATTACGTTTTACAGTGTAGATCAATGGAATATCGGATGGACGGTCTGTCATTTGCCTCCTATCAAATGACTGCGATTTTTGGGAATTCAATAAAGATAATTCGCCTCAGTGAACTACTTTATGACTGATTTTAAGCAGTTACTTTCTTCATTATCAGAAGTTACTTTGCTCTAAAGTTTTATGTTCAAACAGTATTTTAATTTTCGATTTCCATTTCAAGAATCAATAAACGTCTCTTTTTCATCAATTTGTTGAATCTATGCTTGTGCACAGTGTCCTGCAAAAATGACAAAATATGTATTGCAAGCACTTTGACTGTGCAAACTTTGACATTTTATACTGGGTAGGGCGGAATAATGAACTGTTTCTTTAAAATTAGCAGCAATTCGTATAGTTCGCCAGTCAGAGAGAGTTTCTGCAGGGAGCGAGACCGAAAATAAGATATTCACAGAATGATGTACAATCATACAATGTAGAATATCATATCGTGCCGAACATTATGACTCTAGACTTAGTTGTTAAAAGAAAACATAGAACATTTCACTTTTGCAAAAAAGCAACCTACGTCCATCGGATGAACACGTGTTTTTCTTTGACCCTCTCTCACAAGAAGAGGAACTATCTAGAGCTCGACAGACGTGCAGATTCGTAGTAGGCATAGGGTGCACATCATTCTCATTTTCGGCCTCGTGTCCTCAACAGAAACTGGCTGCGTTCTGGCTGAGGACTATTATGTCGAATTTCGAAAGACAATTAAAAAAATCCATATCCTCCATTGCTACTCTGACCCAGGAATCCAAGCGAAGTCCGCGGTGGACACGAGCTCCCACCTACTTCACTGGGCGCAGCGATGCGAAAGGAATGTAGGTGCATGACGGCTCCGGCTGGCTGGAAGTTTTGCATGTATTTGAATTTAATTACTTTGCGAGAATAAATGATATTCGACAGGGTAGCTGAAGCGAATGCAAGTGAGTTATCGCTGCCGGCAGTAGTTGTAGACCTCCCAAAATCTTCAGGCTTTCATCTCCTCTCAATACATAATCTGCTGCGAATAATCTATTTGGATTTTAAAGGATATCGCGGACATCCTTAAGATTGTGTTTCAGCCGAAAACGTAATTGTCGGGGGAAAAGCTCTTTTGGTGAACAGCAGGTTAAGGTACATGCATTCGCGCCTCAAATTGATTGTACTTTTCATTATTTAAGCACAACATTGATTCTCGATAATTCTTCCCTTAAATATTCATGGTTATTTTATATTTTTTAAAATTATATTACAAAATATCATGGTCATTTTCAATAAAATACTTCTGAAGAGGTTCTTTTGATATAAAAAGAATTTTGGTTCAATTCGAAATTATCCAATTGCTTCACATGATTGATGAATTTTAGAGGCTTGCCAGCTGAGTGCCTGAATCGTCTCGTCCGACGGCTGCACAAGTTTGTGCAGGGAGCAAGGCTGAAAATTGTAATTTCGGATAATGCAGCACACCCTATCGTTGGCTGTCACGAATCTGCGCGTCTGCCTCGTTCTTGCCAGTTTCTATTCTCATCAGGCAGGATAAAAACATACATAGTAAATCCAACTGCATGCGTATTGAAGCTTATGAAGACCCTTTCACAGTGGTTGATGTGTGTGACTAAAATACCTCTTTTGTATTAATAATGCCTCACTCTGAAATATTTTGTACTCGCCTCTGATTAAACACTAAGGGCGGTCGTGGTAGGGATTGAACCAGAGATTTCAATCAGCCCCCTAAATAGAGATGATTTTCATGGCTACCTTGCGACTCATGCGTCATAATGCCTGAAGTCTTTAATGGGAAGCACAAGCTAAGTCATAAGTCATAAACTTTAGCATGGAATATCTTCAGGTTATTTTCATCCTGCATCCTATCTTCATGCCTCCGATCGGTGATGTATACGAAAACGTATTTAAAGTACAAAGTACATAGTATGCATCACGAATGATTTATGCTGCTTTTATACATGTAGGCTTATGATATATGGATTATCTAATATAATATGTCAACATCACAATACACAGGGTGTTCACGCTATTCCCGTCGCTAATACTAAATCAAAAAATTCAGGCTATCCAGGCCACTAATTCGAAATAAAAATCATTGTGATTGTCATAAATATTTATGACTATGTAATTAAATTTAAAGTTCATTTATATTCATTCATATAACGTTAGCAATCTTGTTTTATTTAATTCTTTGGTTAAATGGTGTACTGTATGAAAATGAAATTATAATGAGATTATAATGAGATTGTCAAGATTGTTTCGCATGCTATATCTTACAACTGTGAGCAAGCACCACGTTGTACAGAGGAGCATAATAAAGAAGCACCTCCGGTTAGAAAATTAGATATTGGAAGAAACGGTTTCTTGAAACCCTCTCCGTGCTTCTAAAAAGACGTGGTAGTGATCAAAGTGAATATAATAATAAACAATATAATATACAGTGTAACACCGCGCATAACTTTTGAGGCCATCAAATTCATGCAATTGGCTCAATTATAAATTATAAATTGTAAAACTAATAAGCTACAATTAAGTCAATTCCACAAATGTAGGCGGCCTAAAAAGTGATGTATTCTTGACCGCATTTCCTGGCCATTCCAAAATAAAAATGTTGCAGAGGGAATTTGCGGTCAATAACGTGTCAGAAAATGAAAGATCACTCGTTAAATATCTTCTGAACTATTCCGTGACGCTCTCAAAGAGTGAAAACCTGCTTGGTTCGAAAATGTACTTCAAGTCATGTTGTACAGCTAATTATTCCATGATTTACCAAATCTCCCGTCGTAATCGATTAACTTCTTAGGCTCTCGTGGTAGATTTTACATGAGCAATTTTGTTCCGTGTACCTGGGAATAATGATTAGTTTGAGTAATCGTCTCTTTCCTCGAAGGTCCCAGAAAAAACGTCGCAATCTCAAAATTTTGAAAAGTATCAAAAATATCATCAAAAACTCGCAATTCTCTCAATTTGAATACCACTTCATGACAGGAAATTTTGATTTCCGTGCAACGAAGCTTGCAATTGCAATGTCCATAAAACGCAAAAAATGCAGGAAAATGTGAAAAGAGAGAGAGAGATTATTTTATTTCAAAATGAAAATAAAAAAGTAATTAAGCAAGTAAGTAAGTAAGAGGTTTCATCAGATCACGTAAATTATTCACAATTGATGTTGACAAAACAACAAAACAGCTCTTCTGGCGTTTTGAACAACTTGCCTCATCAAGAATGCGGCCGTTTCTAAAATGTGACGCTACATGGTGTAGATGATGATCAGATTCGTGACATTTAGCGTTAAAATCTTTAAAACATCTCGAGCGTCTTCCTAGAGAGTGTGCAACAATTTGCATATCTCATCTTTGGTACAGGTACTTGAGTTCATTTAATAACATCGAAACATATTGGAAATTTAATTAAGACTGAGTTGCTGATCTACCTAGTGTGCTTACTCTATGATCGCAACCGAGGTACTTTTAACCGTAACCACGGTTATAACCGCACATCTCCTTGCAATCGTCGCACTCTTGCACTCCTTGCACACATGCAAAGTTACAAGAGTTTCATAAAATTGTTACCATATTTACACTTTTCACGACTGTCATTTACTGATTAAAGTGACGTTTGCTAGGAGAGTTCACGGAGACAACAAAGAGAGAAATCAATTCGAAATGGCTTTACATATAGATATTTTCTGAAAAGGGCTTGAAGATCGTTGATCTTTGAATATTCTCTCACATTGATGCATTCTGTCTATCAACTCTTCAATTATCTTCTTACTTCTCGTGCACAACGTGTTTAGCCTACACAATTGTCTCCTACATTGAGCATGAGCTTATCTTGAATTTCAAATGCTTGTAGTACATTGGAAAATGCGAGACTTTCACATAAAATTGTGATTTTTACGTAGGCGCACTACTTAATAGACTGAACCCAACTGTCATAAACTACTGGCAGGAGATTTTTTCTATTTTTCAATTCAAAATGAACGACCTCTCGTACGGACGAGTTTACCGATATCTAAAATTCGCAAATTTTCATCAAATTTTCTGTGGTTGCAATATTACTGATTACTTTCTATATCAGTAGAATCAACATTAACGAATTTTCTGAAACATTGATAAATCAGCGTTTACAGAGATCGTCAATTTCCTGTCGGTGTCAACTGCTGGCATTTTAACTTATAATGCTGGCGCCAGCGCTGGTGATTCAGTTTGATTTCAGATATTTTGCACGTTTTAGAGCGTAAATAATGTATTTTGTTATATCGAATTTGGCTCACACAGTACACTTATGCAAGAAGCATAAACGTTGAATCATTCAATGATGTTTTCAACATCCTAAAAAATCGTTGTCATGATATCTGCATGCATTGATAATTTAAAAATGCTTTTTTCAGATTTTTTTCCCGTTGAAACTATATTTTGCTGGAATTTAAAACGTGAACATACATGTTTTACTTTGACATGGAAACAATTATTTAGCGTTCCTGTCTATAGCCTAACTACCGGTACTGAATTGCAAACTGGATGTTTTAATCGCCCAATTGGCGAGAAAGTGAGAGCGCAACACAATTTCTTGTTTGTATATAACAAGTAGGCTCTATAATTCTACATATTTATATGTAGTTTTATTAAATGACATCTACATTTAAGCATCCTCCAACTGGCAATCAAGCACAGTGATTTCCATACTCTATGGTGATTTCCTCTTGAATTTCACTTTTAATACTACTTCCAAGTATAAATTCATCGTTCATTATTCTCTCGAAGTTGTAGCGAATGAGCAACTCGTCACATTTCCAGCAAGGATTCTAGCGTAACCTGCTGTGTAGCAGACGGTTCATTGAAAATTCTCTTCCAGCAATCGCTTCCGAGACAGTACTTATTCTTTGATGACTTCACTACATACGATGTACTAGAAAGTGCGTTTGATTTGCTGCTCCATGAACGTGAATGTAGCTCAAATTTTTCCTTTCCTCTTTCAAGCGCAATGTGCATAGTATTCAGCAGTACGGCTTTTGCCTACTTATTGAAGTCAACGATCGACAGATCATTTTCGTGCAAGATTTCGAGATTTTTGAGATCTGAAATTGGTTGCAATTTGAAATTATTCCATCTTTTGTTAAACACCGACATAATCACTTTTAAATTACATGCAGTTTATTCTCAAGAGGCCAACCACGACATCAGTAACCGGTACTGTATGTAGTACAATCTCTTCTCATATTAATCAACTCGGAACGTAAAATTTATAGCTTTATTAGAGTTTGTTATTGTGAAAACACAAGCGAAAGCTGGATCATAGCGAAGGAAAATTGTGCATGGATTGATTACATACATGTATACATGACGACAAATGCGGTATCCAATGGATTCCCGATATTCTACGCAAATTTGATGATTTTGAAGCATACAAAACAATTTGCAAAATACTTATATTAAAATATATTTTAAAAAATAACATGAAACTTAGGAAAAGATAGCTGCTGGCCATGGCCAGCAGCCTTCTGATGGCCCAGGGGCCAGCACCGTGATGGCACCAGAAATGTTGGTCCCATCTCTATATATCAAGAATTTGTGAAAAATGTCAAGCCTTATAGGCTTAACTCAATCAGTAGCGTAGTGTGCTCTCAGGCCATGGGTCCTCGTTCCATAATGGATTCGTGTTTCTGTGCAACAAAACATCATGAATGGAAAAGCATTCAAATTACTAACTTGCGCTACCCTAATTTCCATGAATTTTCAAACCTTAATTGTTCAATTCCCGAAAACTCCACCTGGTGAAAAGTCAATTAGAATATTTTAATAGCTCGAGCTTTCGACCGACGGATTGCATGTCTAATTTATGAGACTGACAGTTGCTGTAACCACAGAATTGAATATTTTGTTTATCTGCTTCGGTTTGCTAGGAGTGTGATTAATGCGAAATCATCGGCATATCGAGGAACTTATTAAGTGGGCAAAAAGGAATTCCTAATACCTTACAGAGATAGGAAAAAAGTCGTGCATCGCTTGCGGATTAATGTGAGTTCCAGCAAAGTGCTTCGATTGCCAAAATTCCCTCACATTCGAAAAATTCAGATCATTGAGCACACGTTTTCTCCATAATGTTGGCCCCTCCCATCACTATTAAAGAAAGTAGCAGGCGTACGAAAATTAGTTCACTTCGTGTTTTCACATCCTCTCCTCGGCATTTCCCACTGCATAGTGCATACACTGAATCGAATGTTAGCTAGACGATGTGTGTTTTGGTGCGTGCGAAGTGATATCACAGCACGCACGCATCTCTCACTGGCTCTGGTGTCCTCTGCTGACAGCTTATTGTTTGCCATTTCCAATAGCAAGCGATACACGAATTATCCATTCGAGAAGGAGCAAGTTGCCTAATTCTGTGATTGTAACAGTACATGCACACGGACATTGAACATTTAATAGTGCAAATATATCAAGCTTTGCTAGCATGCATGACTACAGAATGAAAAGGAAATAAAGTAGTAATGTGATAATCAAAATCTCATGCTTAAATGAAAGGTGCAATGAAGTGCCCGCACTTACTTATGTGTGAAGTGTGATTCATTTTAAGTCCATTGTGAAAGCAGTCTTTCTTCTTAAACGAGTCTCTACCAGTCTCTACGTATATGAGTATACAATCTAAAGCTAATAGCTAATTAGGCCATCTGTTTTCCTTAGATTTTAAACGTCAAATGACACTTAAAATGTGATGCTGACTGTTCATATGACGATTAATCGCCTTGGTCAAGGAGCTGAGATTACTATGTAGAACTAATAGGCTTCAAACTCGAGGAAAATTCATCCCACAGAAGACTCTCTTGCGTTGATTGCAGTCTTTCATCGCTCGCATGTTTCAAATTTAGAGCAGCTAAAATGTCTTTCGTAATCCTTCTTCTTTTCTTTATGAGCAGCTTCTATTTCGACTTCAGGTGTTGGCCTAACTTAGTGCTATGGTTAGTTTATCCGCATAAAAAACCCTACCGTGCTTAAAATCGTCAACATTAAAATGGACACAATATCACTGACTAAATCACTCAGATTTAATAATGGAACCTTGTAGCTCTGCGACATTCAGTATGCTTCCATTGGCGCAGAATGATAATGCGAATGCAACGTCATCAAATGCCAGCTACGAGTAATGCATGAACCTCGCTAACCTTCATTGAAGTCAAAGCAAGGAAATTTGCCCCTTAACCTTTCTCCCTCACTCTTCAAGAGTCTATTAATAAGTCCATTCTTCCCTGCATGCATTCGCTAGCCGCGATAAAAATTGCAGAAGGAAAGGGAAACCGAGATATGGTGTGAGTGCTTGCGCTTCTACTACGTTTCTCTCTTACAGCTCTCTTACCTGCTAGAAACTGCGTGTAAAAATTGTTTCTTTAACTGCTTAAGGAAAGATATCAAGTACAAATGAAAACCAATGAATGATGTCACTAATTTGTTTTATGAATGTTGGTAATTGATTTACCGTCTGTACCGAAGGCCTCTAAGGCAGGGAGAACACGCCACTAAATCTCATCCATACCAGCTTTTCATAAACTGTTCATTGAAAAAGCTTGACATGGGTTGTTCATGTTGCTTCCACAGTTATAGTTAAGTTTTATCACAAAATATTACTCTTGCATCTCTTATGACCCTAAAACTTCGTATGTGAGGGCACTTTTGTTGTCGCATTTAGCTACGAATTGGCAGCCCGATTTTTATAAATAGTCCGTCCGCTATGAATGAGTTTCTGTCGAAAATGAGACTTCCACTGATTGATGTACACTCTACCATGAATATTCGCGTGTACCGATTCGTTCTTCCGACAGGAAGTAATTTGGTTTTTTGGAAAAATGAGGCATTCTTTGTTTTCTCTGATTAAGTAAAAGTAATATTAGTTTTGACACAAAATATCTAAAGGTCATGCACTGTTCATGCATGCATCTTTGTCTTTGAAACTAGACATATAGTCTGGCAGCCAGAGCGAGTTTCTGCAGGGAACGAGGCCGAAACTGAGACTTTCACAGAATGATGTACACCCTATGCCAACTACGAATCGGTGCGTCTGCCGAGTTCTAGTGAGTTCATCTTCTTGTCAGACAAGATCAAAGATAAGCACATGTAAATCCAATGGGCAGTTTTGTAGTTTTTGGCTAAAATGGAATTTCTATATTTTCTCGGATTAAACGAAAAGTAGTAAGCCCAGAGTCATAGTCTTCAGGTCATTTCCTTTCATGTTTATGCACCCCTGTCTATAAAGCTAAACACATTTCGATTTGGCGAGCCTCTTAATGTCGGCAAACACAAACATTTTGAGTAATGTTATCCACATTCAACCACAATCTCATATATATTGCCGATTAGATGCATGATGAAAGCACATGCACATCATAGGAAATAACCTGAAGACATTCCATGTAAAAAATATGTTTCTAGATGTATCTATTATGACTCTTATTACTTTTCAGTTGATAAGAGAAAACAAAGAAAATTTCATTTTAACCGAAAAGTTAAATCTGCGTCCCATTGGATTTACATGTGTCTTTCTTTGATCTTGCCTGACAAGAAGAAGAACTCACTAGAACTCGGCAGACGTGCAGATTCGTAGTAGGCAATGGGTGTACATCATTCTGTGAAAGTCTCACTTTCGGCATCGTTCCCTTCAGAAACTCATTCTGGCTGCCGGACTAATAGGCCTATTGAAAATTGGCATGACTCATTTTGTCGGCAAACCACAACATAGTGTTAACTTTTAAGCACATCTAGCCACATTCCTGCATCACTGATCACAAGCTTGATACTAATGCACAAGATAGAACCTGACTTGAAAATCATTCAATACCGAATATCATGGCCTTAGACTTTGTGCTCGACCTTTCACTTCACCATAGAAACATAGAAGTTCCCATTTCCCCCGAAAACTTCAATCTGCTTCCATACATGACCTCTACATGATGTTGTCTTTGATCTTGCATGGCAAGAACAGTAACCAGGTGGAAATTTGCAGACTCGTAGATTCGTGGTAGCCAGGGAGTGTACATCATTATGTAAAATCCTCATTTTCGGCCTCTTTCCATGATGAAACTCGTGCAGGCGGCCGGAATAATACATCTTGAATTTCAACAATTCACTTGCATATCGATTTCACAACATCTATTCATATCGACATGCCGATAGAAATTTGAGGTCACAGTTTAAAACTTTGAATTACATTTACCAGCTGATGATTGTGATGTTGAATGAGCACTCTTTTCAGACAACAGAGTTCATTTCACATCTGCGAAATGTTTCAAGATGAATCATACGCGAAAGTCATTAAATTATTGGAGTGCTGTTGAAGATAATAGCCAAGTTGATTGAATAGAAAAATGCGCTTTGTAAGTAACAATAGTTGAAGCTGATGAATTAATTTCATTGCCTGCAATAGGAACGGTTAGACGAATTTTTGTGTGCATTATCATGAGTTGGCAGAATGACTAAAATAGTCCATTAAATAATCACGAATTACGGAGGAAATGGACGGTAAGCAAGATTTCATTTTCATCATAGACCAGGCGTTCAGGGACACTGGTAGGCGCGATTCTGAATATTTTGAGAAATTTACAGCTAGCCTAATTTTTTTTTTGATTTCCAGACCATTTGATAATTTACATTAGAAGTAGGAGTACGAGACAAATATAATCCATTTGGACATTAAAATTACGACTACCCTATTAATTAATGTGTTACTCATTTGCAGGTGTTTGAGAATACAGCATTAAAAATCAGAACACATAAAATGTCATAAGTAAAGCATAAAAAGTTTTGATAATCTTTATTTAAGATTCTACTGCAAATCTACTATCATCAGACTTGTGTCAATTACTCATGAAATGTAATTGATTACAGCTACAAATTACATACTTAAATATATAATTGATTGCAATAACAAATTACTCCGTTTTCCTTCAATTACATTTCAATTACTCCACAATTACGTAAGATACGTAGCTCGTGGTTCTTTATTTAGATTTTGACAACAAGATTCTTCTTAAATTTCTATGAAAAAGCAACTGGTGGTTGCACCCTTGGTGCACATCTAAGTATAATATCACAGTGTCGTGTTATTAATTGTTATTACAACGCATTATCGACGCGGAGAACATGTCATTTATATTGCATGTTGAATGAATGTTGAACAGTGCCGACTGCAAAGTAATTGCAAAAATCCAATTGATTACAATTACAACATAAGTCTAACTATGACAGAAGTAGGCCTACTACAAGTACTTGCACTATGAAAGGTGTTGTCAATATTTTGCTTCCCAGTTTTGATTCTTTTGGTCTTCATCAACAATGTTTCATCGCACATACGTCCTGTAGCTGCAAGTGTTTTCCCGCTTCTTCCATCAATTTTGTAGTAAGTGCTTATAATTATGCATCAATTCAATCAAACCCTTAGACTTGTATCGCTTGCAAAACATTAGCAAGTCCGCGTACACTGTAAATCGCCGGATACGAAAATTACATACAAATATATACCAAAATCGCATACAATTTGAAATTCTCTCTCGTATGTTTTCAGAGATCTAGTATTTTTTTCATACAAAATCTCACTTACTTTCGTATGTGATTGGTATGTAGCGATACGAACTATTCTATCCTTGATTGGCTCTTTTACAATGAAATACGAGTTGTTGGTATGTTTTATATACGAGACCCGATGCAAATTGGTCGTCATTCGTATAAGTTTCGTAAGAATAGCTTTAAGTCACACGGCAAAAAATAAGTTATATTGCATACTACTTACAAATAACTTTTTTCCAGTAATATCAGTAGTAAATATTTCTTCGTGAAAGTGTAGTATTTAATTAGATTAGATTTATTGTGAAAATAAAGCTGCATGTCATATTCGCTACTTGTCTTATGGCATTCACAAGACTCATAATTAGCTCATTTCCTTGAACTAAGTTGATAAACATCATTTCAATAAGACGATAACTTTCGAGCAACCATGTTGACTTATATATCTCAAACATAACCATCTTTGGTTCATAAATTATAATGTGTTTTTATTTCGGATTGATAATATGCTTAGTTCCAAAATTACATAATGCATAATTGCTGATGGTCAAATACTTATTGATTATTCATGAAATGCCTTAGACTTACATGTATTAAAATCAAATTCAGTATTGTATGTTTGACTATTAAATGTCATTATCTTACTACTTACAAAACTAGTAACATTAGTGTGATCTTTATTGACAAAAGGCCTTAAATCAACATATGTTAGAAATCATTGATGCTTTCTTTTAACATTGTGTTGGTATAACTTTAGTATGTAAAGCATACCACATTTGAAATAACATACGAAAAGCGTACAAATATATACCAAGAGAATACAGAAATATACCAAAAAATATTTTAGTATTCATCCTTCGTATGTGATTTTTATTGAGCGACGTACAGTGTACATATAACGCAGATGAGATTGTAAGTGCTACCGGGTTATGTTCATAGTCTGCATATCAAATGTGGATCAGTCATTAATGCGCATTGTGATCAATGTAATAAAATGATTTGAATACGGAAAATATCAAAGGGGCCTGCTAAGATGCATAATGGAATTCCCACAGGATTCCTTTGGAGATTCTCAGTGGTTTTGGAATTAGCAAATTAGTGAATTTTCGACGGGCATTCATTGAATATCACTTTAAACACACTACCGACAAATCGCTACTGACAACTGCTGACAATCAAAATCAAACATACTACTGACAAGTTATTGCGCCTGCAATAATTAAAAATGCTGCATTTTGCAAACACAATGAAAATAGAATTATTAAAAGTTGAGTTACATCCGTATTTGAAAAATGGAAGCAGACCTGAATAGCTGCCATTTTATCCAATATCAGAAATCATCAGCAGATAGTCCACATCTTTTCACATCGACACAATTCCTTATTTAATTCAACATCGCAAATCAATTGTTTTGACAGTTGAACACTTACGACGTAACTGATACTGATTGCTCCTGTGAAGTTGTCCGTAGATATTTTAGGTACATCTACTGTTATTACCCATCCTCTGTGAATTTGCTATCGTCTTTATTTTATACATTTGTAAATGATGAGCATATTGATAACGTGTGTATTGATAGTTATGTAAATCAATCACAATTAGCCATCATAAATGCGAAAACACCATCGCTCACATGTACGAATATTTCAGTATTGTATACCAATGCACGTTCTATAGTGAATAAAATGCAGCTTCTTACAGGGTATATCTCTCAGGTAAAACCTCATGCCATTTGTATAACTGAATCGTGGGCAAACCCGAATATAAATGATGCCTTTTTATCCATCCCAAAGTTTGCAATGTATCGTTGTGACCGTATAGATGGCATTGGTGGAGGTGTTTTGATTTACGGCATTGAAACGTTAACATCATTTAAAGTCCACGAATTTTCTTCCCTCAGAGCTGAAGGTATTTCTTGTCAAATTAATCTTACCGTAACTAATTCAGTAATTGTATCGTGTATTTACAGACCTCCTCATTATCAGTTGAATAATAGTGAATTGCTCTCTTATTTGTATTATATATGTAACAAAGCGTGTGACAGACTTGTGATATGTGGTGACTTCAATTTTCCTGATTTTGCATCTCCTCAACATAATCAAAACTCTCCTTTAATGACCTGGTGCCTTGATAACTTTCTTACACAGCATGTATCGTCTCCAACCCGCCCGGCCTCAAATGCGATGCTAGATTTGATATTTTCATCCGTTGAGACTGACATTCAGGATCTTACCGTCAACGAACCTTTCGGTACATCAGATCACTGTACGATTATGTTCAAATTAATGCATCCGGTATAACATTCAATGATAATACAAGTAAAGCCTATCTGTTCAATAAAGCTAAATGGAAAACGTATAGGAGAATATTGCAAGAAGCTAGCTGATCATGTTCAGATGATCTTGAAAGTGTATGGAGTAATTTTCTGAATAATATTCAGCGAGCCGTGAACCACGCTATTCCTATTTCATCCAAGTCCAACCAACGCCTTCACTCTACTTCACAGATACGTACGTCACTCAGACATTATCGTCGATCCTACGCAAATTTTCGAACTGATCCTTCATTCTCCAACAAAATGAATTTGGAAAACGCCCTACAAATTCTTAATAGTAAATTGCGAACCTCATCTTTGGCACAGGAAAGACATCTGGCTAGGTCAAAGGGTAATCAAAAAGCCTTCTGGAATTATGTCAACAAAAGACTAAAAACTACTGATAACATCACGTCAATTACAGACTCAAATGGTGATGAAATTACTGATCGCTCTGACATTGCTGAAAAATTCAATGATTATTTTGCCACGTTTTACGACGGTGAGAAATATTTAGATTCTACTCCTCCGAACATCCCGACGCCTTCCTCGATATCCCAGCTCTCTGATATTACATTTACATATGATAATGTTTCTAAAGTGATTTCATCCTTACCTCGATCTACTGGTTTAGACATTGATAACTTGTGTTACGTTTTCATTAAAGAGGGAGGAAATTTTTTAGCAAATAAATTGTGTCACTTATTCAAAGTTTCAATGGCAGCGCGGGACATTCCTGAATCATGGCGACAAATGGTCATAACACCAATTCATAAATCTGGTCCTCGATCCATTCATACTAATTATCGACCTGTGGCTGTCATAAGTTGTGTATGTAGAATCATGGAACACGTGATAGTGAAACATCTATTGAAGTTTTTGACTGATAATAATTATTTTCATGCTTTCCAACATGGTTTTTCACCGAAGCGTTCTGTCGAAACGGCAGGTGTGGACTTTTTCGATTTTTTGACGTCTAAGCTAGACAACGGTTTCTGTGTTGATGTAGCTTTTCTTGATTTTTCTCGTGCTTTTGATAGCGTACCGCACAAAGTATTATTGTACAGACTAAATGATTGCATGTCCGGAAATCTCCTTTCATGGATTGAGAACTACTTAAAACGCAGAACGCAATTTGTACGTATCAGAGGTTCGTTTTCATCACCATGTGAAGTTACAAGCGGCATTGTTCGGAGCTCAGTCATTGGCCCAATACTATTTCTGCTATTTTGTAACAGTTGTGATGACTATGACTTCTCTTTCCTCTCCTCCTTCCTCTACATTGATCGCGCAGAAGACAAGTGACGTCACTCTGCAACGTAGGAGAGAAATCAGTCTCATAATGACATTCATAAACAGCTGCTGTGGCCCCGCGCCATCTCTCACTCTCATCTCGTGGAAAGAGGGTCAAGACCTCTTGCTCTCGCCTCGCGGAAAGAAGGACAAGACCTTGCCGCACGCGCCGTCATCTTCACACCTCCGCACCGACCAAATCACTCCCAATTCCTGTCCGCGGAGCTCAAGCGTGCCCGTTCAAACTCCGACCGTTCCCGCTCGCTGCTGCTGCTGATCACGCGCACTAACTTTAACGTGAACGCTTAACTGGTCCTTCTAGGGGCCACTTTCGAGACTTGCCCTCCTGGCCCTCAAGAGGGCCCATACCATTTGCCGCTCAATAAAGCATTATTAAGAAGCCAATCCTCTTTTCTGCTACGACCTACCGGGTTTGGGAGATCGTAACAGAAAGTGGGGGCTCAGCCGGGATAGACCGTGAGCCGTTCTGCGTCTTTCCCTTTGCACGACATATTCGAAATATACTCCTCATTACTCTAGTTTAGTCTGTGGTTGCCGCCTAGTTTTTCTTCGATATTTTCTTTATCGCTATGGCAGATTCTGAAGTTACTAAACCCTCCTATGAGGATATTATGTCCCTTAAAAAATCTGATTTATTGGATTTGGCTTCCCGTCACAGCATCGCTTGCAACAGGGCACAAAATAAGTCCGAATTACGCTCAAAAATCTTTCAGTTTTTCGAGATAGATAGCGAAGACAGTTCTAGTCAAGGTACTGAAACTAACCCAGCATATGTTATTAATTCAGAAATCGAAGCCCTTAAACTCAAACTTCAAATTGAACGAGAGATCACAGAAAGAGAACGTTTACGCTATTCAAATCATACTTTTAATAACGGTCATGGTACAGCTGATATCAGTCATTTTGATGTAAACAAGGTGATTAGACTTGTCCCCCCATTCAGGAATCAGAGGTAGATAGCTACGTCCTTCACTTTGAAAAAGTAGCACTAATGATGAAATGGCCTGAAACTACATGGCCAATGCTCCTCCAAAGTGTTTTAGTCGGCAAAGCTCAAGAAGCCTATATCACTCTGTCACTTGAAGAAAGTTCGGACTACGAAATAGTGAAACACAGGATTCTAAGAGCTTTTGAAATGGTCCCAGAGGCCTATCGCCAAAAATTCCGTAGTCTCCGGAAGACCGATAATATGACATACACCGAATTGGCACACAGTAAGGAGGTTGCATTTGACCGCTGGTGTCGCTCCCTCGATGTCGATAATTTTGACCAATTAAGAGAGCTGGTCCTAATTGAGGAATTTAAGCAAACTTTGCCAGACAGTATGAAAGTCTTTATCGAAGACAAGGACCCTCAGGACTTTAAAACGTGGATCCTGTTAGCGGAAGAATACGCCTTATCTAGAAACAGACCGACGAGAGACAGACCCCAGGAAATCAGAGCTCACAAGATCAAATGATTAAGAAACAGGCTGATAGCAGACCTGAGCCATTCACCGGAAAGGTATTCAAACCAATTACATGCAACTATTGCAAGAAGACCGTACACCTGATTTCAGATTGCTTCAAATTAAAAAAGAAAAAAGAGGACGAAAATAGAGCAGTGTCTGTCATCGGAAATTCCGTGACGGATATCGATAACGAAATCGATCCCATGTTTGCGCCTTTCACTTTCAAAGGCCAAGTTTCCGTTGGAAATGAAACTTCGACCACAATAAATATATTGAGAGACTCTGGCAGTGCCAGATCTGTAATTTTGTCGGAAGTTTTAACACGTCCGGACTTGTCCCATACCGGTGAAACACGCGCTGCCAGAGGTTTAGGAAGCAAACTCACGTTTCCTCTGCACAAAATCCATCTGAATTGTGAGCTAATTAATGATAACGTCATTATTGGAGAAACAGATGACATTCCTGCGAAAGGAATCTCACTTTTATTGGGAAACGATTTAGTTGGGTCAAAAATAAGAAAGAACATATCTGTCGATGTGCCGGATGTTATTAATCCACTCATAGAACCTCCAAGTGCCACCTGTAACGTGTTGACACGTGCACAAGCGAAAGGCGAAGCTGATGAGTCTGACATGCGACGTGATATCACGGCCGTCTCCTCCGACGTAGCTAACATCGCTAAACTACAAAAGGAAGACGACAGCTTATCTGAAATCTTCAAACTTGCATCTTCAGAAGGAGAGATAAAAAATCAACCGACCGGCTATTACACTAAAGCAGACACGGACATATTAATGAGAAAATGGCGCGATCCTCGTTTGCCAGCTAACAACGTTTGGTCCGTCTTAGATCAGATTGTCGCCCCGAAACAATGCAGGCTAGATATTTTAAAATTGGCACACGAAATACCCACCGCAGGTCACTTGGGAATCAAGAAAACTATCGACAGAGTCACTAAGCATTTCTACTGGCCGGGCATACGAAGTGATATCAAGACATTTTGCAACGAATGTCACGTTTGTCAGATAGCCGGAAAACCAAATCAGACTATTCCGAAGGCCCCTCTAAAACCATTACCACTCATAGATAGCGCTTTCTCAAAAATCATTATCGATTGTGTAGGTCCTTTGCCCAGAACCAAAAGCGGCACCAATACCTACTTACAATAATGTGTGCCGCCACTCGCTTCCCGGAAGCAATCCCTCTCAAAAAAATAAATACAAAACAAATTGCAGATGCACTTCTGAAGTTCTTCACATTTGTTGTCCTTCCGAAAGAAATTCAGTCAGATCAAGGTTCAGCCTTTACTTCAGGTATTTTCCAACAAGTAGTTGACATCATCGGCGCCAAGCAGATACTGGCATCCGCATACCACCCTCAGTCACAGGGAATGCTAGAAAGATTTTACGCTACTTTGAAGTCCATGTTGAGAGCCTATTGCATCCAACATGAGACCGACTGGGACAAAGGCATTCATTTCGTTTTGTTTGCGGCAAGAGACGCAAACCAGGATCTCTAGGATTTAGCCCATTCGAACTAATTTTCGGACACGATGTAAGAGGTCCTCTGGGCCTTCTGAAAGAAAACATTTTGAATCAAAGCCAACCGGAAATGAATCTTTTATCGTACATCTCTATGTTTAGAGAAAGACTGTTTCAAGCTATCGAAAATGGCTCATGAGAACCTCATATCCGCCCAAAGTCAGATGAAATCAAATTACGATCATCACCACAATACAAAAGCCCGTAAATTCAACGTAGGCGACAAGGTTCTAGTCCTCTTACCGACAGTCAAAAACCCAATGACAGCGAAATACCACGGTCCATATTTGGTCACTAGGAAGATAAGCGATCATAATTACGTAGTGGCTACTCCTGACAGAAGAAAGATTCCCAAGTCTGTCACGTAAATATGCTCAAAGCATATTTCACTCCGTCATCCCAAAATGGAATAATGATCATTAAAGAGGACCACGACAGTAACCATGCAAAATACGATAAGGACGACTTACCTTCACATAAACTATCAAATTCAGAAATACTAAATAACATTGACCTGATATCTGGTCATCTACCTCCGAGCGAAAAGGAATTTCTTGACAGCTTAATAGTGGACTTTAGAGACATTTTCACGGATGTCCCTAGCCAGACGTCAATGATTCAACACGATGTATGTCTGGTAGACGACACAACAATAAAATCACAACCTTATAGAGTGGGACCTGACAAACAAAAAGTCATCAGAGAGGAGGTCGAATACATGTTGCAAAATAATATAATCGAACCTAGTGACAGTGAATGGGCATCACCATGCGTTTTAGTAAAAAAATCAGATAATTCTTACCGTTTTTGCACTGATTACAGAAAGTTAAACGCAGTAAGCAAGACAGACCCTTTCCCCACTAAAAGACTGGACGACTGTATAGACAATATTGGCGAAGCTAAATATATTTCTAAGTGCGACTTGCTTAAGGGCTACTGGGGCATACCGTTAACCGACCGAGCAAAGAAAATCTCTGCCTTTGTGACTCCAGACGGATTATTTCAATATAAAGTTATGCCCTTTGGCATGAAAAACTCACAATCGACTTTTCAAAGACTGATTTCTAAGGTGTTAGGCGATCTTGAGACGTCACAGCATATGTTGATGATATAGTTGTTCACAACAACACTTGGGAGGAGCACCAACGGACACTTAGGAAATTGTTTGAAAGGCTCCGAACAGCCAATCTCACTATAAACTTAACCAAAAGCGTATTTTGCCAGGCGGATGTGGTCTACTTAGGGCATGTAGTAGGGCACGGGAAAGTGAGGCCACTTCAAAGTCATATAAATCACATGAAAAATTTCCCACCCCCTTCAGATAAGAAAGGTATTATGCGTTTTCTAGGAATGCTAGGATACTATCGGAGGTTTCTACCAGATTTTGCAACTGTAGCAGTACCCCTCACAAACATACTGAGTAAAAGGTCGCCCTTTATCTGGGACAGAGAGTGTCAAGACGCTTTTGATAAGTTAAAAACTATGATGTGCAATCCCCCTGTGCTAAAAGCACCGGCGTGGGACAAACCCTTTCAAATAATGACAGATGCCAGCGATGTAGGAGTAGGGGCTGTGCTAATGCAAGAAACGGACGGTACTCCATTTCCAGTAGCTTACTACTCTAAAAAATTAGACAAACATCAAGTGAACTATTCTACAATAGAAAAAGAGACTCTTGCGTTACTGGCAGCAATAAAGTATTTCGAGGTATATATCTCATCTTCAATAGAACAAGTTATAGTATACACTGACCACAATCCTTTAGTCTTCCTTAACAAAATGAAATTCAAAAACCGCCGTCTCCTCTCATGGAGTCTGACTATTCAGGAGTTTGATCTTCAAATTTGTCATGTAAAGGGTAGGGACTGACGCGCTGTCCCGGTCCTGCCCCCTTTAGCTGATTCTATCTCCAGAACACGGCGGGCCGCGTAGACTGAAACGCACAACGCAAGTCGAGCACCAATCTCCGAGCTGTATCTACGATCCAAACCAGAAGCCACCCTGAGCACAAGACACTTCTCGATATCCACGCGATACGTATATCAATCTACTGCACGCCTCCTACCGATCAGCGTTCTTGTCCGGGTGGATGTGATGACTATGACTTCTCTTTCCTCTCCTCCTTCCTCTACATTGATCGCGCAGAAGACAAGTGACGTCACTCTGCAACGTAGGAGAGAAATCAGTCTCATAATGACATTCATAAACAGCTGCTGTGGCCCCGCGCCATCTCTCACTCTCATCTCGTGGAAAGAGGGTCAAGACCTCTTGCTCTCGCCTCGCGGAAAGAAGGACAAGACCTTGCCGCACGCGCCGTCATCTTCACACCTCCGCACCGACCAAATCACTCCCAATTCCTGTCCGCGGAGCTCAAGCGTGCCCGTTCAAACTCCGACCGTTCCCGCTCGCTGCTGCTGCTGATCACGCGCACTAACTTTAACGTGAACGCTTAACTGGTCCTTCTAGGGGCCACTTTCGAGACTTGCCCTCCTGGCCCTCAAGAGGGCCCATACCATTTGCCGCTCAATAAAGCATTATTAAGAAGCCAATCCTCTTTTCTGCTACGACCTACCGGGTTTGGGAGATCGTAACACAGTATTAGCTCTTTTGTAAAATATTCCTTTTTCTCTGCTTATGCTGATGATATGAATTTGGCCTACAGTTTCAATCCAAAATCAAATGCACATTTACAAGATTGTCATGGTCTTCAGGGTGATTTAAATAACATTTTTAATTGGTCAAGCAGCAGTGGCTTGCCACTAAATGCAGTAAAATGTAAAGTTGTGAGTTTTGGAGCTTCAAATCAAACATGTGAATATACTGTTAATAATATCAAGCTTGAAAATGTTGACTGTATTAAAGATCTTGGTGTATATGTATCCTCTCCAATCAGCTTTTGTCATCATATAGAAAATATTGTTAATAAGGCCAACAAAACTCTTGGCGCCATTCTGCGTTCTTTCATCTCCCGTGACATTGAAGTTATTATGCCTATATACAAGAGCTATGTCAGATCTACTCGCGAGTTTAATTCCTCCGTATCGACGTTATTTGGTGGATCAAATTGAAAATTTCCAAAGGTGCTTTACTCGCTGTTTTCCTCATTTGCATTACTTTTGTTATAAAGATCGTTTGTCGAAACTGTCATTGTTAAGTCTGTCCGCACGACGACTACGTTATCAACTAATTTTTCTTTACAAATTGTTGAATGGTATGATGTCGTTGAATCCAGGACTTTTCTTCGAATTTTCAACCCACTATCGTTCTCGTCGTTGTATTCAGAAAATAATACCACCTCGTGTCACCCGTGATTACCGTCGATTCTTCTTTACATCAGATATTGTATTTCATTGGAATCAACTCACCGATGCCGAAGTCCAAGCACCGAATGTGTATTCTTTCAAGAAAAGTGTTGAACAGTATTTCAAGAGAACTGATATTTGGTAATGATTTTTCCTTTTTGAGCCTTCCTTATTACTTCGTTGAATTTGTTGCCCTTATGGGCCTTCTATTTGTCACAGTAATTCGTATTCACGATCTAATTTGTATTTGCTTATTTTGATGACAAATATATCTTTATTATTATTATTATTATTAAAGCCCGGATAAATTTTAGATTTTCAGTTAGCAAATTAGTAATTTCAGGCACACCAGCTTAGTCGATTTGCCAATGTGTTTGAAGTGATTTGCGCACCTTTTCTCATTTTCACTTAGATGCAATTGTCAACGACTGTATCACATAGGTTAGAATCAGTCACATGTCTAATTGTAAGCCTTTCATTGGTGGCTCATGATCCATCTTAATTCCCCGGATGTGCCGTGACCTTGAGTTAATTTCCATTCTAGTCAACTTCAGATAAGCAATTTGCTTCTATGCAACAATGTGAGTGGCATAGAACTTCGACCCGCGATAATGCTAAAAAGCAAGAACTGACATGTATGAAAGCAATATTATGCCGTCGACGACATACGTTTCTATGACTCGCAGATGGTGACATGAAGTGGTTGACAGTCCATTTGATCACACAGTTCTCCTTGTGAAATACTTAAAATTAGATGTCGATGTTATGACATTTCCCCAGTCTAAAGTGATGATCGGAAAAGATTAGATTGAAATTTCTCCCTAGCGAACGGGAATCGAGGGATAAAGAAGTAAAGAACTTCTGCATGCCGAAGTTCAAATCTTTGATAGGTGTAAACTTGATAAAGTCTCCTAGAAGCCGCAAGTCACGGTATCTAAGTATTGATCATCTTCATTTTGAAAATCAGCAAGTACATAATTCAAAGTTAGTATGACATAAACTGAAATACAGGATCTATAGGAGAATAACAAATGGAAAGTTATTTGATATCATCACCGGTAACAAAGGTGATGCATTTTCCGGTGATAACTATAAGCAACTTCAGAATATTTACCGGTGCTTTCTAGCATTTAAGTGAACAAGTTTCTGTGCCGTTGACAGTGAACGAGTGAATTGAGCGAAAAAGCTTTTCAGCAGCGACCTCATGAAAACGCAAACTTTACGAGTATGAAGAAAAAAATGTACCCTTATACTTTTTTCAAAGTTTTCGCTTCGAGAATTTACACATTTTCGCTTCCATCTCAGTCTTGTTTTTTCGCAGAAGCGAACTGGAATTAATAAATCACTTGGAATTCATTACTTGTATTTTGCGTCAAAATAGCTTATTACATATAATAATTACACGATAAGTGAGCTAAGATTTGCCACACATGAACTGATGAATGAACGCAATGATGTTTCCCATATTCATGTTTCATGTCATTTCTATCGAGCGCAGTTCATTACCCTATATCAGGTTTTCGGAAGTCCTTGTTGACCAAGTGTTTACATTTTTATCAACAACCCTTTTCTCAGAAACTGACCATTAATTTCATACCTTAAGGAAGGTATACTTATGTCAATGATGAATTATGACAATCACTGATACATAATAATTAAATATGTATAATATGATGCTAGTACAGTAGGCCTGACATAGAGTTTTATGAATAAGCCTATAATGAATAATTTATTGTAATTTCGATGCTGGTGAAGCTAGAGTACAAATAATTGTGCTTGCAATTTGCTCTTTTTTATTCATTTTATTCATTTTTTATTCCCATCATTGAGGTTCGGATATTCATGTCGATTTCAATGCCAATCATTAAATCAAGCTAAGTAAAAACTATCATATAGGCCTATATTTATAAGCACTTTGTTGTAAAAACATTCATTGACATTCAATCCAATCCATCTTCTTTGCAATGTCAAAACAAAGCAAGTTGCTCTGGAATGCGAATTTAGTATATTTTACGCTAATTTCCTGTGGTATTTAATATTTACAAAGTAGTGCTTACGAACTACTTTTTAACCCTACTTGCTTTAGGCCTCTTATTATCGGTGAAGCATTTGGGAGAGGGGAGGCAATAATCTCCCGTCAGATCTTCTAAACTATTATCTTTAAAAGTTTAACACAACAGAGTATAATCATTTCGTGTATGCTTTCTACAATGGTGGCATCGGTTTTGCATTCCAAGTTGATCTTTTTCCTATAAATAGCATTTTAAAATTCAACATATCATTCTAACAAACTTCGCAACTGTTGATGAACTAGTTGACAGAATTTCATGGAAATAATAGTAGAGCCTTTTGAGAATATTATTTGTCCGATAATTCTGTCGGCCTTGCACTCCAAGTTGATCTTGCTGCTAAAAAGCACATTTTAAAATTTAAACCAACAATTTTGAAATTCTCGAAAGTATCAAGTATTTTTCTATTTCTTGAAATGAATCCGCAAAGGTTGGAAAATATAGTTGTATCACCTATTCCAATAAGATTTGTAACTCTATGCGTCAATTATGTCACAAAATCTTTCAGGACAACAATCGAGAACTTTGTCCTTTCCATTCTAAGTAGATAATGAAATTCAGTTCACAACTTCCCACGAAGTTGTCTGAAAGTCGCCACAAATCCAAGAGTAAACCTTCCTATGATGGACCACTCAGTTGTGAAGCATTTATGCCCCTGAGAACGTCTGAGGACGAAACACGTCCGGCCTGTACAAATGTTTTTAAAACAATAAAAATTTTAACTTGACGAAGGGAAAACTATTGTCTCATTGAGATGCCATCTGGTTATTCATAATGACTTTTGACACATCTTTCTCCTTCGTGAAACCATGAGTGATAAATTTTGCGTGATCTCATCCTCTCTTCCCAAAATGACTTGCCTGACTGAGTCGGTGGAAGACAATGGGAGGTTTTGTTTTTCCCTGGAGAAACATCCTGTTACACTTGAATTGTCACAGACTCGCCTTAGCAACTGGGCCCTCCTCGGATTGTCTCTCAGTTTTTCCCTTCTCTACCATCCCTTCCCGATTCTATCTCGCATTTTCTGCTGTTCGCTCGAATGACCTACTTCATTGTGGATGGAGTGAAGAGAAGCGCGCATCTTAAGGTAAGTTTGCGAGTTGGGGGTCCAATGTTGGTCTTGGCTCAATATTCCATTGTTGTGGTGATGGACAGTGTCTTTCTTCATTGATTAGAAATATATTGTAAATCCTGAGCATTTTCAGCAATGCAATGCTGTTTCCATTTATATTTTACGTGAGGTAGCAGTAATCCTGTAGAGGTGTTCAACTTTTGAGATTCTAGCAAGGATGCAAGATAGAAAATAGAGAAAAGAAAATTGGCTTATTTCTAAAATGTGAATCTAAAAGGACATTTACAAAGAACTATGATTTGATTGAGTTTTCCACATTAGCAGCGAAGGTCACAGAATAGTTTCGATTGCAATCAATAATTTTACATTCACCTCACA
>CAJQUW010002192.1:0-79687 GCA_907163375.1 Prostheceraeus crozeri | reverse complement strand
CGTAAGTCTGATCACTTCATCGAAAGACGAGGTTTAAAAAAAGCGAAAAAACGGTCGTCGCTCTGAGCTCTAATCTCACCGATATCGGGTGCAAAGGACTCTATCTTTTGAAGTAGGCAAGCTATCTTGTACTTCAAAGTTTGTATGATAGAGTTTGATAGTGTCTTTACTACTGATAAAATTTTTTAAAAGTTGTATATGAGTAGTAAAATGCGGAATTTTTTAAAAATTCTTAATTTTCACTTTTTTCAAAAAAAAGGTTTTTTTTTTTGTTTTAACATATAGACTAAGGTTTTCAAGTATCCTGAGTTCAAATATGCTATCAGATTTGAAATTTAACTAAGTCTAAGGCAGCTTTGAGGGGTTAGATCCCAGCTACTGATCACTACCTTTGACTCGGCGTTCCTGTTACCACTTCGGGGCAGTGACAATGTTGTCTTCAGCTGTAAAGAGCGGGTATCGGGGAAGATCTCTCACTTCCCTAGTGATCAGTACAAGGCCTTCGGGCTGTCGACGGGATCGAGTGCCACTCACTACACTCTTTAGGAATATGACTGTACTACATGATTCCAAACCTTATAACAAATTTCATTATCTTACAGTTTCACAATAAAATCTAACATGGCCAATGACAAAAATCGCAAATATCACATCAAAATGTGCTCTTGTGGCGAGTTAATCGCAGTGCGGACGCCAAAGCTCATGTGAAGAATGCGGGACGCACCGGCCACATGATTGTCTTGAATAGGGTTGCTTGCGTAAAGTGTAGAGTGCTGAAGGGTGATGAGGATGAGGTGCGCGTTTTTACAGAGTGCATGCTGACTGTAGTGGTGGTTTAGTGACTGATTTGAGATTTACGCAGTTGATTGTGGAAGAGAGGGAGCGAAAGAATGTTGCGAATGTTGCGAATGTTGTTGAGAATGTTGTTGAGAATGTCTTGTATGAGAAATGATGAGTTGGCGAGAGCGGTTGCGTCGTTGGAGGGTGAGATTGAGCAGCGGGAAGAGAGTGCTTGAGAGTGATGATGAGGATGATGTGGATTTAGATAGGGAGCGTGTGAGGAAGCGTGTGAGGAAGTTGAGCTCTCGTCACATCGTGGAGTGTCCAACATCGTCATCACCGACCCCCGAAGAGCTCATCTTCCCCAAAAGTGAAGAGTGGTGGGATTCGTATGCAGTCGGCGAGGTGGTTGAAGGATGAAGAGAAGAGGCATGTTTCGCAGCAGATGGCGCATGATTTGTTAGTGAATAAGTTTGAGAGTTTGAAGAAAGTGAAGGATGAAGTTGTGAAGGAGTTGGATGAGTTAAAAAAGAACGATTTGAAGTCGAAGGAGGTGGCGGATGAAAACATTAGAATGAGGCGTTGTGTGACTGATTTGAAGAATAAGACGCGAGAGTTGGAAGAGAAGAATGATGCGTGTGAGAAGAGGGCGAGTGCTGCGGAGAGAAGAATGAGAGATGCAGAGGCGAAGTTTGAGGAGATGATGAAGGAGATGAGTGTGTTGAGAGCGAGGAATGTTGAGTTGGAGAGGACTGTGGCTCGGCGGGGTGATGAGAGGCAGGCGTATGAGAAGTTGGAGCGCATGAGGGATGAGTGGGAACGTGAATGAGGATCGTTTGTTTGAGTTTCACATCCCTATTCGGGACAATCATTTGGCCGGCGAAGTACTCGTAAACCAGAATTTAGAAGAATCCATCCTATTCTACAACTGTCATCCGAAAAGAAGTGGCTCCACGCCAGCTTACGAATGCGCGGCCATCTACACAAAATTTTCGTATCGGAAACGCGCGAGACTACCTAAGAGGACTAACTTGGTAAGTGAAAAGCAAAATAAGATAGTATAATCCTATTCTAATACATATCATTTTCATTGCAGATCTTTGCCCGCCTTCACCACCCCATCAATTTACTCCGAGAACGAACCATCGGCTCTCTTAAGGGCCACCTAGGGGCAAGACATGATAGAACCTCCACGCGGTTTGCCCTGGGCAGTCTTCGGACTGGCGAATACTATCATTAAGTTGAATCTGCTATCAGTCAACTTGAACGTTGCGTCGCGTTAGGGGGGTATATAAACCACTGCCTCTCATTTCATTTCATTTCAATCATGCAGACGCCGAACAGTCAAGTCAGCTCTCCTCGCGGACCGCAGTTAAGGCCGCGAAATTTATTTGAGGAGTTCGTCAGGCTAGAGGATCAAGACAGAGTCCACAACAATCTTGCTCGGGTTGGCAATCCGATGACAGCAACTGCTGTCAATCCAACGGAATGGCGCTACATTCCACTCTATACTCACATGCCAGTTAGTGTGGAAGTCGACAGTGCTACCAAAGAGAGAGTCTTTGACTCTCTCAGCAGAATTGGTAGGCTGTAGGATGACGACTCCCGAGAACGAACCATCGGCTCTCTTAAGGGCCACCATGGGGCAAGACATGATAGAACCTCCTCGCGGTTTGCCCTGGGCAGTCTTCGGACTGGCGAATACTATCATTAAGTTGAATCTGCTATCAGTCAACTTGAACATTATGCAGTCGATTGCTATCCCTGAAGCATTCTGATTCGCTGTTGAGCAATTCATTGTTGAAAACCCTATATAAGCCAGAAGATTGTAGCGCTTCTCATTCAATTTGAAGTCACGATGGAAGCGACATCTGCCGACAATATTCCCGTCTTCACTGATGAAGACAACGGCATTCCCGAGTTCGTCATCCTCGACGAGTGGGATGAGGATGAGAAGAAGGGGAAGATCAAGAGGATCGTTTGGACGGATGAGGTGTGGACTCCAAATACCACTCGCATCCGAAAGGTGCCAGATGCACCACCACGGCTTAGGCGGTATAGGGTATACGACAACCTAACCGTCATACCATTGACTATTCAAGCCAATAGTCATCTTGTTACTCCCGAGAACGAACCATCGGCTCTCTTAAGGGCCACCATGGGGCAAGACATGATAGAACCTCCTCGCGGTTTGCCCTGGGCAGTCTTCGGACTGGCGAATACTATCATTAAGTTGAATCTGCTATCAGTCAACTTGAACGTTGCAAATGCAGTTCGGTGTAATACTTCCTTTCGACGGGCGTTCCTGTAAAGGGCGGCGGTGAAACCCGTAGCTATGTATACCGCAAGGGACATTCGGCAATGGTCAATCTTGTTAAACCTCTCTGCGTCATGTTTGCAAGTGATTGCCTCTGTCTCAACGTAGTATGCATTCGCGCCAGGGCGACATTTAGCCAACTGTCGAAGGTTGCCTAAAACTTTCCATTGCATACGTTATGAGAACCATGAGTTCTACCTGTCTCTATCAATGAGACGAATTGATGAATGGAATGAAATGGGAGGACACTCACGCGCCACACGCAACATAACACACTTCTCTCTTCCGTAGTCTAACAAGCTCTTTACACATGGATCGCAGTCGATTGCTATCCCTGTATCAGAAGTGTAAGCTATCTTAATTTATTTGACACTATTTTATCTACC
Source organism: Prostheceraeus crozeri (assembly GCA_907163375.1). Classification (NCBI taxonomy): domain Eukaryota; kingdom Metazoa; phylum Platyhelminthes; order Polycladida; family Euryleptidae; genus Prostheceraeus; species Prostheceraeus crozeri. The sequence goes on along the minus strand of CAJQUW010002192.1, from coordinate 76,204 downwards.
ATCATCGTCCATATGAAATGTTTTTAGATTTACAAGTTAGACTAAGCGTGCTACTATTTCCAAATGAAAAAGTATACATGGTTAAATCATCCACTTAAGCCCATCCATAGTCTAACAAGCTCTTTACACATGGATCGCAGTCGATTGCTATCCCTGTATCAGAAGTGTAAGCTATCTTAATTTATTTGACACTATTTTATCTACCATCATCGTCCATATGAAATGTTTTTAGATTTACAAGTTAGACTAAGCGTGCTACTATTTCCAAATGAAAAAGTATACATGGTTAAATTATTCACTAAAACCCCATTCAAGTAAGTCAGTATGAAAGCAAAGATAATACGAAATAAACATTTATTATGGCATGTATTTCAAAAGGTCTTCATCGTCAATATCGTCCCAGAGTCTGGCTTCACATAGATTACAAAAACAGTTGAGCTGCTTTAAACGTTCTTCTGCAGCGTCCCTCACTTTCTCAATGTACGCCCACTCCGCCACGGTTCGCGGTTGGGAGTTAGGGGTGTACCACTCCCATATTTGATGCAAGTGCGACTTGCTGGTCATCTCCATCACCCCTTCGGCATCATATTGTAAATATTTCCACCGTATGCCTGTTAGGTCGGGCAACTCCTCTTCATCCTCCTCCGATAATGATAACTTTCGTATATTGTCGAGATTGTATGTCTTCTCCACCTTCGCCTTTCTTGGTGCATTTGGTGTAACGAGCACCTTTGCTGATGTATATGGAGAGGAGAACTCCAATGCGGTATTTGGTGTTGTTGGAGGACTTGTCATGTTGTCTTTGAAATGCTGACTTTGAATAATGATAACTTTAACATTTTTCTAATTCTTAAGTATACACAAGCAGCCAATCAGAATGAACATCCAATGAATGAAGAGGATGAAAGTATATAAGCAAAGTGACATTCAGGTCATTTCATTTAATCTGTGAATCATACAAGTGACGAACGCACGATCTCTCTCTTTGACTATTATTTGAGTGAAGTCTCTATCTTGTAGAAGTATCAACCTTAAACTTGATTTCGTTGAAATGGTAAGTTGAAAATTTCCTCTCATCTCCCTCAAACGTGTGACTAATAGCATCTTCCTCAATTTCAGGCATCAACTTCATCACCAACGCCCTCTCTTCTCGAGGAAAGTTTAGAGTTATTGAGTCAAGGTAGGTTGTAACACTACACTGAGGCTTGAACAGAGATGAAAGAATGATTTCTCTTTCAGGTGATGTGAGTTCCAGCTCAGGACTCTCGCGGCAAGGCAACGAGTGGGAATGTGCCGACTGCGGACATATGTTTACAAGGAAGCACAGTCTCCTTCGACACATCAAACAACGTGTGTGTCAACGCAAAGCGGTGTCAATCTCCGGAGGTGAAGTTGATTCTGACGATGACATCTCCTTTCCTTGCGATTTGTGCCCTCTTTCTTTTGATAGTCACTTTCAGCGATCTTCGCACAGACTTCAACACACGCATGCAAATGATCACTACACCAACGGTACCTCTACCATCTCCCTCATTAATGTTTCACATAATAATTTAGTACGCGACTACTGCATGGAGTCCAATACTCAAATTGTAGATTTTCCTGAGTGGCTCCTTCAAAATTCTAACATTATCGAAGCGCTCTTCAATAATTTAGACAATTTTAGAATGAAGGCGCTCATCTACCTTAAACTAAAATATATTAAAATAGATTTTCAAACGGGTCAAGTGACGGAGAGAATACAGTTTCATATTCCTTCCTCTTCCGCAACCGAAGTTGTAGACTGCGAGTCTTGGCTAAATTTTCACATTCAATGTTTAAAATCAAATGTAGATAAATTCAATCAACGCGACAGCGCTCTCATTTTTGATGGTGTGGACTCAGCCATATTCAAAATTTCCCTATTAGAAAGTCATGCAGCTCGAGGCACATTTAAACTTCCAAAAACGTTGTATAATAAGAAAGCTGTCATCAATGTTGATTGTAAATCACAGTGTTTCAAATATGCAGTCCTATCCATCCTTCACTATAATGATATCAACGCGCATCGAGATCGCACCTATAGCTATAGACAGTGGGAGGATGAACTAGACTTTGAAGGTTGTGATAGTAACAACATGAAAATCAAAGATGTAGAAACGTTCGAAAAACATAATAAGATTAAAATTGTCGTTCACGTGTGGGAGAAGGGGTTGAAGGGTGCCCGCTATAATTCACGTTCAACTTGTTATGAACGTGTAGTCAACCTCTTATTAGTAAAACAAGATGATAGCGAGGAATGGCACTACTGTGGTATTCCCAAAATCTCTCGCTTGTACACTCACTTGGGGCACTCTAAAAGAGGTGAACATTTTGTATGCGACCGCTGCATCCGCTCATTTTGGAGTAAAGATAAATTTGAAACTCACTATGAATGGTGCAAGCGAGGTAAATTACAAATGGAACGCATGCCCAAAGATAAAATATTTTCACATAGGGATAATGGTGACGAATTAAGTCCCCTGCGTGTCATTTACGCAGACATAGAATGCTACATTGATGATATCATCCACAAGCCAGCAGCCATATCCTGCTATGAAGTATGGCATGACCACTTTAGGAATAGACAAAACAAAATGCATACTTGGCAAGGTGAAGATTGCATTTCAAAATTTCTAGAATTTCTCGATAAAGCTGCAAAATTTCAACAATCATATGATTCCCAATTGCAGCGTAAGTCACTACATATGTCAGATGAAGACAAACAAAAATTTGAAAGTTGCACATCCTGTCCTAAATGTCATAAAACGTTTGATGACGATAAAATTAAGAAAGTGCGTGATCATGATCACATCACTGGTAAATTTAGAAACGCACTCTGCTCCAAATGTAACTTTTCACTTAGGTTGAGACGTCGTGTACTATACTACCCGTCATTTTTCATAACTTTAAGGGCTATGACAGTCATATGCTCATAAAAGGAGGGTTGAGCCAGATGAAATCGTGGCAGTTTAATGTAATAGCACAAACGAGAGAAAAATTCATGGCAATGACAGCAAAAGTACCAGTAGATAAAACTAAAGAAAATAAGACAGTCTTCTTCGAAATAAAATTTTTAGATTCATTTCAATTCATGTCAGCGTCACTAGCTTCTCTCGTTCGTAATCTCAAGTTTCTTCCCCATAGTCAAACTTTGAAGAAACACTATCCAAACTTAACGGATGAAATAATCACTCGCAAAGGAGTCTTTCCTTATGCGTATTTTAGCTCAATGTCTAAACTAAATGAAACAACCCTTCCTTCCATTGACAAATTCAAAAACGATTTGACGGGTGAAGATTGTCCAGTAGAGGACTATGAACATGCTCAAGAGGCATGGTTAAAATTTAATTGTAAAACGTTTGGCGATTATATGATCGCTTACTTAGAATTAGATGTCATTTTGCTGGCTGATGTCTTTCAGGAGTTTCGACGAGTGGCATTAGAAGAAGACAAATTAGATCCTATCCACTTTGTCAGTCTACCAGCCATGTCCTTTAAATCAGCCTTTAAAATGACTGGTGAGACCATTCATCTCTTACAAGACCCGGAGATGTATAATATATTTGAGCGCGGAATACGCGGTGGTCTCACATTTGTAAATAAACATCATATAAAATCTGAAACAGTAGGTGATGATCATATCCACCTAAAGTACTATGACCAAAATAATTTATATGGCAGTTCACTGTCTAAACCACTACCTCATTCCGAGTTTAGTTGGTTAAATCAAAATGAGCTTGAGTATTACTCCAACCCTTCAAACATACTGAATATTCCAGATGAAGGTGATTGGGGATATTATTTTGAAGTGGATTTGATTTATCCAAATAGTATTAAAAATAAAACTGCTGATTTCCCACTCGCACCTGAATCTGGCGAAGTGACTGAAGATATGTTTTCACCATTCATGTCACAATTTCATAATAACTTAACAGAGTGTGGACAGCCAAGGTACAAACCATGCCGCAAACTTTTACTCACCCAATATGATAAGAAAAATTATCTCGTACACTTCTGCATATTAAAATTCTATTTAGAAATGGGCATGCTTCTAAAGTCAGTTCACCGCATTATCAAATTTAGACAGAAAGCCTTCCTCAAACCCTACATAGATAGTAACAGTCAAAAACGTGCACTCGCCCAAAATAATTTTGAAAAGGATTTTTATAAATATAAGAATAATAGTCTATTCGGAAAGACCATGGAGGATGTTAGAAAACGTATGAATTACAAACTAGTCGTTGATGAACAAAAATATCACAAATTGACCTCATCACCTCTTTTCATTGATAGAGACATCATCGATGAGGATCTTGTAGGTGTTAAAATGATTAAATCAGAAGTTGAGTTGTGCAAACCCATCTATATTGGGCAAGCCGTTTTAGATTATTCCAAGCTTGAAATGTATCAACTCTTCTACAAAATATTAAAACCATGCCCTCTCGTAAAAGAGGTTCGCTTGCTGGGTGGTGATACAGATAGTTTCTTTTTAGGAATTACCACTCAAAAAGATTTAAATTTTAATGAAGTAGGTAAGTCATTAGAAAAATATTTCGATACATCTAACTACAATCCCACTCATCCACTCTATTCCATACAGAATAAAGCCAAACTTGGTTGTTTTAAGGATGAAACAGCAGGAAAGGAAATAGATGAAATGATTCTCCTCCGTCCTAAAATGTATTCCATGAAACTAAAAGAATGTGCAGATAGTATTAAGCGTGCTAAAGGTATATCAAAATCCATTGTTCATAAAATGAAACATCGGTCCTATAAGAAGGCCTATAAAAATAAAACTATAACGTTTGTCAATATGACAATCTTAAAATCTCAAGTTCATACTGTGAAAACGTACACGTTCAAGAAACGAGCACTTTCAGCATGGGAGGATAAGAGGTGTTGGATAGGACATAACACATCTCTTCCACATGGACATCCTGACACAAACATACCTCCACCCAAAAGAATAAAACTCACGCTACCACATTCAGGAGATGTATTGACATAATCAACTTTAACTCAGTATTTTGATGTTGCTTTTTGTAGATATACATGGTTGTTTTATGTATCGCATGAGATCGTTTCTTCCTTGTGAATATATGCCTACAGTCAGCCCATTCCCCTATATCTGTGAAAAGACTTTTTCATATACATATTTTTATTTCAATAAACATATCACAATGACTTCACTTTGTTTTCCGAAACACTAAAGTTACGAGGGATTTAGTATCTTTCACATGGATACACTCTTGTAAACCATTGGTAATTTTGATAGCAATAGAGGGTATAGTTTGTTTGACGACGGGATGATAGAAAATAGATTCAAACATCTTCTCGACTATTCCATATGAAGCGTCTTTATCATGAATGAAATCACGTAAAATGTATTCTTTTTTCTCGCCAACAGAAATAGGTAAAATCAAATCACTTTGAATGTAAAGGTGTTGTTCATGTTTATCAAGTGTCATTGGTGTTTCTATACCAATCGTATGCGCAGCAGCAAACACAGTTTGTAGCATTGAAAAGCCAAAGAGTTTTTTCAAATTTTTACTCAATTGACATTGAATGTCATCACCCAGTTTCAGAACAACGCGTTGTTTTTCAATTGAAAACGAAATGTGGTGTGTCTTTACATCATATTTACTTTTCATCACATGCTTCAACTTCTGTTGTATATAAGGATTTACTACATGAATGAAGCTTTCAACTGTATGATATAGACGCGGCATTATATTGATAGCAACTTTAGATTCTTCATAAGACTGGTAAATTTTCTTGATGCGATCGCCATAGATGTCCACCCACCATTCATCATTAACTGAATCAGCTTTAGTGTGATATTCATGAGAACCATACACCACACCGCTTCCAATAATAGGCGTATAATGTCTTACAAAATGACGCAAGGTTGGAGAGAAATAAACTGTAAGTTTGTCATTATATTTCTGAATAACCAACTTATTTTTGTCCGCCATAATTTTCTCTCCATACTTCTTACCCACAGTCTCATTCCATCGTTTTACTAACTCAATAAGTGATAAAGGTTGAACACCACGCTTTTTCAAAATGATGCGTTCTTCGCATTCTACAACATCTTCATCAAATATTTTAAATCTATAATGAAATTTGTTGATTCGAGTTGAATAAACTTTTTTAACATTTGCAGTAGCAATTGACGTTAGATGTAGTCCATGACCAAAACCAAGATGTGGATAGAATTCACTATCCAACCTCAGCGTAAGACCTTTAGTAAAAGAATGAAAGCGGAGGAACTGTCTCCCACTCCAATGATAGATAGTAAACTCATAAGCTTTCTGATTTTTATTCTTCATGATGGAAGTATTACCACTGTTGAATGCCTTAATAATTTTCTCATTCCCAAATGGCTCATAAGAATCTGATTTTATCTGAATCCATTCATAGTTCCACTTTCCATCTGATGTTAAATTGTATGGGAACTGAAATGCATTATTCATCGTTATTCCATCATGGGTGCGAGGAGTCAATATCATTTCTTCCAAATCATTCACATTCTGAATATTGCTATCATAGCAAATACTAGAAACGCCAACTTCCCATTCACCTTCTAAATGCAGTGGCCGATTTAATTCTACTCGATAGTCTGATGGTTTATTTTTGGGAAATTTATTCATAGAAGCATTACTGGGCAAGTAGATTAGAAACGAGTCCTTATTTTCACTTTCCATATTATTCACATTGGAAAAATATATTAGCATACTTTTGCATTAACTCTTCATTCGGAAATGGAGTGTAATACTTGTCACAGCATCTTTATGAAAAGGAATCAACGCACCAGCATCATCATAAATGGCAATATCAATTTGTGGGATGTAGTTTGATTTCAGCTTTGTATAATGCACTTTCTTGAAAGTATGCTCAGATAAAATACTGCAGCTTTTTGGCTGGTATGGTATCATTGCTAGCAATGGAGCTTCAACATCTCCCACACGTACATCTTCACCAATATTGGAATATATCTGAAAATAGTTAATACGACGCGATAGCGACATGTCTGCGCTAGCTTTGGTTACAGTACCACTTTTAAAGATATTTTGATCAAAACCCAAAATGTCCATTAGAGTTTTATCCATAATTAGTTCAATACCTTTTCCATTTATAGTGAGAGACAAAGTACCTTCTTTTTCAGAAAATGAAATATGTTGCTCATTAATCACTTCATTTAAATAATCTACAACCAATTTAACCGAAGTAATAATGCGAGGCATCAACACTCTTGTTTCATGTAAGAAACCACCAAAAGGCTCTACACACTTTCTGTATAAAGATACGGCCCATTCTGTATCAAATTGATTTGACCTTTCACATGGTAAATGTTGCATATCAGATTTTCCATGAACAGCTGCAGAACGATGTCGTAAGAACTGATGAAAATCTTTTGAACAAACTAATACTAGATCATCATCATTTAATTTGCTTATTGCAATATGATTAGATGATTTAATATAAGTCAATGTTGCCACTTGTTTGTCATCAACTCGAAGGAGATAATTAAATTTCTTCAATAATGTTTCAGGAGTCATGTTTGTCTTTCTTGGCTTAATCACAATCTTCTTCACCAACGTCTTCTCATTTCTTGGAATAAGATCTACATAATAAGCTTCCTCTCGATATATTAACTGTTTATGACCACTTATGTGGTAATTAACGTTAAAATTATCATAGCTTGTTAAGGCGCTAGCGAGGTAGCCTAAATCATTTCTTAAACTTGGACTTAAACCAACAATCCAATCTTTCTCAACTACATGATGTACATAATTATAATCATCATTGTGCGGAGTAAATTGGACAATATGTTTACACGCTTTATTCAAGAAATCATATATAAACTTTTTACATGATAAGAGATCTTTCTTTGGCCACTGTGGAATGTATATTCGGCACCCCTTTTCACATTGATAAGCAGCTGTACGCCTCATATTAATAGTCATCACCTCATGATCAAAAGTATAGACACAGTTGCTATAAACAAGTTGAGTGACACCCACTTCCCAATTCCCATTTAGCTGTTGTGCATGATCAATGGGAGTAGAAAAGAGTGCGGCTCGATTGCTAGTAAATCTCTTTGTAGCCGCATTGCTAAGCAAAATATGATAAAACGACATTTTTATATTGCTAATCTGCAACTTTGCATAACATCATGAAGACTTGGATTTTGGACTCTCTACAATATATCAGAGTTGATCGTGATGGAAACGTACATTTCAAAAATTCTCATGGTCATACATCAAGAGGAATTACATTAACATGGCGACAATTTGTCAACCTCAATGATATCATGAGGGATTTGGAATATTTTGAAACATTAAGATTCATCTCCTTGGGTGATCAAGTTTGGCTTCAACATTACAGAAATGAAATTCAAATCTACCATTCTCATTCCGCAAACTGTTTCTCATTTCGCAAATACAATTGGGAGAAGTATAGAAGATACATACATCGCTCCATCATGACATTTATTCGTCGTGAGTTCATCGCCCTACTATGCAAATCTTAATCAGATATGATTACCACGCACCATGAGTTGGAAATTAGATTCCCTACAACGTATTGAAACGGATCATGATCGAAACGTCTATTTCAAAGATTCAACTGGAAATGTGAGAAGAGAGTTTGTTTTATCTTATCGTCATTTTCAATCTCTACATCATATCATGAAGGACTTGAAATACTTCTATATGAAAAGACATTCACGTATTGGAAATCGCATCTGGCTGCGCGTCAACAATCGGCGAATTCAACTCTATCATTCCCAACTTCATACTAACTTCACATTTCATCAAGGTAGTTGGGAAAAGTATAAAAGGAAGGTACATCGCTCAATTTACTCATTCTTTCATCATGAAGCGCCATCGCTACACCATCGTCAACATTCTCCGTCGCTTCAGACTCTACACCAAAATCGATCTCACAACATTACGCCAACAGCTTCCAAACAGCAAGTATTACCCGGGCCGTCCTCAAATGTTAGTGGTGAAGATGAACAATTCACGGAATCTTCAACTCTTCCCAAATGGGACTGTACAGATTCTCGGCGCCCTTTCTCATTCATCGGCGCAGTCAATGCGCTTAGAGCTACAAAGACTACTACGTCGGATATGGAAGAGGGAGAGGTGTGTGATGTCGAATCTGACTGTGGACAATATGGTGATCTCTACTCAATTGAGTGACAGTCTATCATTTTTGAAGATTCGTACCAGCAGTTACAGTTTGTGTTATGAACCCGAACTTTTTCCTGCAGCTCTCATTAGTTGTTGGTTGCCTGTGCATGTGGCAATCTTTCATAATAGTAAAGTGATCATTACTGGACTAAAATCTCATGAACAAGCAAATATGATCCTAGACTATCTCATTGAGTATGTACGTACCCAGCGGATTGTAAAATAAAAAACAATTTTTCCAACATGATGTTTTTATTTCAAATCATGATAGAACTTACAAATCATTTTTTCATTAGAGGATGGATTACATGAAAAGTTTTGAATAATAGATGCAAATCGAGATACATGTAAACGTTTTAAGATGAAGTACAGTACAAAAGCACCACACGTTGATGAAAGTGGATGTTGTAGTATGCGTTCATTTCGCTGATATTGACGCGTATGTTTTCTCAACCACTGCTGTGTTGGTATATTTGGAGGTTGAGCAAGAGAGTCAAATAGTTCACCACGTCGGTCTTCTCCAATAAAGATCGCTTTCCAATGCTCACCGCCTAAATTCTGTGAATGAGTGTTTAGCACAATAAAGATGGGATAGTGATTTACTGCAGGTGGTAAGGTATCGAGTGAATAGACATTATCGAAAGCTTTCAACGTCGCTTCGTCTGCATTATGCTGCACTTTAGTCTTAATATCGTCAGCAGTCAACCAACTCATTAACGATTATACTGAAGAATCACGTCACGATACTTTGTAATTTCAATATTTGAATCGAAGACTGCATAAATTAATACATTGATCGTCTCAGGTAGTGTTCTTTTGAACGTCAAATCCAAACGAATATTATGAGGCACGTTCGCTTGACGATAGGGTGCACTAATATCGCTGTCAGCAGTCAAATCAAATGCATAAATAGTATATCCACTCTTAAACTCTTTCATAGTCAGTCCGTTGGTATCATCCGTATTGTAAAAGCCAAAGACATCCATAAAATCAACATAACTGCGCATAAATTGATCCGAAGCAAAATCTGGTTTGTAGGGTGGACCAGGATGACTCACACCATTAACACGTAAAGCAATTTCACTTAACTGATTGTGTTTAAAATTGAAAGGATTCTTCTTTATATTACCATTAAATGCATCATTTTCAACCATTGCCACCATGAGGAGCTTCGGTGCTTCCGATGGAAAGAGGCCATCTTTCATGAAACTCTTTTGATCTTTCGGAATTGTAAAGGTGAGAAGCTTTGTATGCTGAACGGGGTAAATGGCATTTTGGCGGTTAAGACCTTCAGCATGCCCTCTAATGACACTTGGATTCGGTACTACTCGACGAATGTAAAGTGCAATATCTTCCACATGAATTCTAAAATTGTCAACTTTAGCAAATGCATTCAGCGCAAATTCAGGCTTATTCAATGTCAGCTTGAGTCGCATGCTGGTATTACAGAGTAAAAACTTTGACTGTCTAAAGAAGTCTAAATTCAGCGGACCATATAGCTGACATACTCTACTATCTTTAATCATAGCAGATCGCTTTACAAAGCCACTGTTTGTTTCAACATCAAATTTTCCTGCTTCATCTCTGTACCATCCCATGGCTTCCATATGACTTTTTTGTGCTGCTGGATGAAACTGCGATACATGAGTGAAATATGATTTATAGGGATAATCGCTTTGACCACCTTCCACCTGCTGCTCTCCAATCGTTAGAGAAACATCGCGAAGTAATGTAGTCAATGGTAAATTGTTCAGTCCAACTTTATGTGCATCGTCAATAGCAGTTCCATCTGCTTGCTGAATTCTAAACCTCAAATCAAGCATCGCATAACTCAAATCTATGTAGTCATCACTACCACCAGGAATAACAAATTCAATGGGGCCAGCATTCTCAGCTGTTCGAGGATGATAATCTACAATACTTGAACTAAGAATATCTGTCTGTATGGCTTGTTGATCGAACAAACAAAAACCGGAAGTTTTACACTCCATGATTAGAAGTTATAGCAGCGTCGTCGTTTAGCGCCTGATGAATGATTAGAGCCTCTGCGACGTTTGCGTGAATGCCTTTTGACTGAAGATTGCACCTTACCAGCTCCGCGATGTTTCCTCCTTCCTTTTCTCATTCGTTTAGGTGATTTCTTTCCTTGAGTAACACCAGCAATGGTCTGCTTCAATGTTTTTAAACCGCGTTCCTTCCCACGATTCAACAAACTGCTCTTGAAACTTCTACCTCTGGAAAGATCACTAGCAACATCACCAGCAAAGCCAACGGCATTACTTAAAACATTTCGTTTTAAAGATCTACCGACATTGGATATGAGAGGTGCTACAACAGATTTCAGTGCACCAAGTATGCTACCTCCACGTTGGCGGCGAGCACCGATGTAAATTTGTCCTCCACCACTTACGTAGGAGGGTCGTGAATAAAATGAGGCAGTTGGATTCATAGCTCAAACCCTAAACATTGTTAGTTACAACTTTGCATGAATCACTGTCGATCACTTAGATGAAAGATGTCGGCACGACGCATCCAAGAGTTCATACTTGAAGGATAACCAGTCCATTTAACAAGACACCATTCTTCACCTTGCCGTTTTTTACATCGAATGATTTTCTCTACCAAATATGTTTCACTTTCAGTGACTACCTCAATCTCATCGCGGTAAAAGCTACCCTCAATTTCTTCATTATCGTAATCTTTCAACTTGTAGGTGGTCGGAGAGTCTTTTTGATTAATCCTTGATACTGTAAATACCTCCTCTGTCCAATTCGGGAGGTACCCTTTAGCAAAAACACTTTTCACTTTTGAGATACGAACTTTATCGCCAATTTTCACATCACTTTTCACATGAGTGCGTTTACGTTGGAATGATTCGCGCACTTTATCTACATTGTTAGCATTTACATCTACTGGTCTGAGTCCAATAGAACGATGGATAGAGTGATTGTAGGCATGGAGTGTATCTTGTAGAACCTTTGTCCAATTTTGTGTCAAGTTGGCAGTAAAATGTCGCCACAAACGATTTTTTAATGTGCGATTAAAACGTTCAACGAGTGCAGCTTTATAAGCGCTCTTTACACTAAACAACTCAATGTCATGCCTCTCAAATAATCTTGTCACATGCTGATTTTCAAACTCTTTTCCTTGATCACTCTGAATTCTTTTTGGAATGCGACCTTCTCGAAAAATTGTTTGGAATGCTTTTGCTACTCCTTTCCCTTCTTTAGTTTTTAAAGGTTGAGCCCACGCATAACGCGAGAAAATATCAATGACGGTTAAAATAAAATTATTGCCCGAGTTATGTTTTGAAATGGAGGCAACATCGCACAAATCTGCTTGCCACTGTTCATCGATGTCATGAACAATATAATGGCGGGTGCGGTACTTCTTTTTCGCTTGTTTGTGGAGTGTATAGGTAGCCTGACCCTTTAACCATCGTTTCACTTGTGATTGTGGAAGACCACTCGCTTTTGATAATTTCTTGATAGATGCAAATCCTGCCGGATGTTTTACATCATAATAGATTGACTTCAAACGTTCAGTCGATGACGGCTGACTCTTTTTCCTCCTTCTCATCTTTTTTCTTTCTTGCCTTTCTACATTTACAACAACTGCAGCATTTAGCTTTAGCGGTTTTGCGATCGTGTTCACATTGCTTAGGGGTTTCATTATGAGAGCTGGCGCAGCAAGTGCAAGTGACAACGACATTCACCTCTGGCGGCTCATTACATGGCAAGCAACACATCTGCTTCATATTAATAGTCTGAGAACATGTATTTCCTAGGAGGAGCTGTTTTACGTTTTCCTTTTACCAGTTTTAGTGGCGATGTAGATCTACGTCGAGTTCTTCCTCTTGTTTGCTTAGTGAGTGTGGGAGGGGATGTAGCAGGTGACGTCTTAAACCAATTTGTTGGCATTTTCATCGCCTGAAGCATTGGAGTAGTAGCCACTGTTGAATCAAGTTCTTTCAATGTCTCATTATTTAAAGCAAATTTTGGCACATTATGCTTTTTCAATAGTTTAAGAAAGTATGACCAACCAGGTGGAACATAGCCCTGACGGCGCTTTCTACGTGTCGCATACTGAATCAAGTCTTCATAACGTGAAGCATCAATCACTTTATTTTCATCTGTAATGATTTCTCCTCTATCATTTACATTGAGATGGGGTTCAATACTGTTGAAAAGAGATATGGCATGTGCGCGAGATGCTAAAGGTGTAGCAGTCGATACAGAGTCACGCATCTTATTCTTCAAGTTTTTCAATTGCTCAACAGTTTCCGATTGTAATAATACAGCACGATGTGGATCTTTGATGTGAACATTTTGCTGATAATCTATTTCTTTCCTATACATTTGATTTGCAAGAGGTTGCTTTACTTGCTGCATGGCAGTCAATTGTACATATTCATCCTGAGGAATAACAATCATGCGAGAATAAGAACTCATAGTTTGTAGATAATCATGGGAGTTTTCAAAATATCACTTCGAAATCTAAATTCTTCCGGACACTCTTGCGTAAAGTCAATGAATAAGTAACCGTATGGTTTTTCAGTAGCTGCTTGAAAAATTTCAATTAAGGCTTTTGATCCTCTGGGTGCAACTTGTCGCGCTAAAATTTCAAATTGACTTTTATCTCGCGGATTCTTGAAAATAGCATAATAGTGTGTATTCAGGTTTCGTGTACGAGCTTCTTTTCCATCAGGAAACAAATTTTGTGTAATATAGATGATAAAACACCTTTTATGGTGTGCTGCGCGAGTGAACATATCTGTAACATCTTTTGAATTCTTACTTTCTTTTAATAAATCATCCAATACAACAACATCATTAGACTGAAGTTTATCCACTGGAATAATTCCTTCATGTCGAATAAAGTTGCGACTTTGCAATTCCTGAAACAGCGACGGTTGATAAATACCATAACACCAAATCACTCGATTGATAGGTTCCTTAAACAACTCCCTTCTTTTATCCAATAAATTCAGCGTGAAAACAGTTTTACCTGCATGAGATGGACCTGATACAGTCAGAACTTTATCACATTGAAGTCTGAAATCCATTTTATTACTTTGAGACTCAACATTTGCATAATTAACGCTTAGAGCCAAAGATATTTCCCAATAGGTTGCCCACGGCAGGAGCTATCATTGGAAGTATTGCTGAAAGGAAACCGCCCTTTTGTGTTAGAGTTTTCCTCTTTCTTTGAAGGGCGACTTTAGGATTGGAGATGAAACGCAATTTCGTAGCATATCGCTTAAGTAACTTTCGTTGTTTTGGCGCTAATTTCTTCGTCCTCAACTTCCTCACATGAGAAATAATTTCACAAATGAATTTATCGTTAGCATGTCGTATAGCATTGTATCGCTGATTTGCTTTCATTCGTCGGAGAGCTTGAATGGCTGAAGAAAACTTTTGACTTTTACGTTTCGTCATTTTACGTTTCGCCATTTTCCGTGTTAGTCTTTGCTAAAACCTATCTTTACCACATTTGCATAGGTACTAACTATTGCGACATAAGTGACACTCGAAATGAGCAATGTCACAGTGGTTACATTGGCAAAGTTGAATGCAATTACGTATGAAACAGCGTTGACAAAAAGCATGCTTACATCTCTTGAAGATGCGCTTTTCATTTCCATCCTTTCGCTTACATACATCGCAACACATAGTTTCACCGTTACTGATGTCTATAGCAAGTCTTTTTGAAGATATGAATTTGCTAGCCTTTTCTAAATAATAGACGCATGTACAGAAGGAATATACTTCGAGAGTGAGCAGACATAGCTCGAAAACCAGTTGTGCTACAATCAAGTACCACTGCATTTTCAATTTTTCTTTATGGAAAGTTGAATGTGAATATCTGAAATCGCTTCAATCACTAGACTGCTACCATGATGGTTAAATGCGTTAAGACGTTCAGCAATTTTTATCATATGTCTTTTAAAAAATTCTTGGGGTGATCTACCACTTCCATTGAATAAGAAGCAAAATGGAAAGAGCGACTTTCCACCTCTTCCTTTCCAAAATGACTAAACTTAATTTTCGCAACTAATCGCGCCATGATAATGCTATCAGAGAATGTATTCATTAACTCTAGAAATAGAGTGCTAGCATCATCGACCACTGCTTCGATGTCGGTCTCATCTTTATGAAATTTTATCACATAATCTTGAACAGCTCCTTTTAAACTTTGCCTATGAAAACGTAATGTTCCGCAGTCGTTTGAGAAAGACATGATCGCCCTTTATCTAACCCATCCATTGCATGAAAACAACAACTCTTCTCATAGTAACATTTATTGAATAATGGTAACAAGCATGCATTATAAATCAATGGTTTGAAAGAGATAAAATAGATACAGCTGGTAACTATCATACAGCGAGCAATGATAACCATACAGGACTTTGGCAGTGTTGAGGTAAGGAGGAAAGAAGCATTGGTTATGAACGTAGCTACTACAACGAACAGACAAAATAGGAACACACAAATCCTTAAAACGTTTTGTGACTTCATGATAATGTTGATTCACTCTACTATCCCAAGGTGGGAGCAAAATATCATCAATGATTAGATTGGGAAATACTTTCCTCTCCTTACCAGGATTATTACAAAAGATGCGTATAACATTGAAAGCAGCTAACCATCGTTTAAAGTCAATAAGAAGAGCACTCTCACAAGAAAAGCCATAGTCTTGCAAATATTTCAGATTAAGTCCATGAATGTGTTTTCTCGCCCATTGATCAACATTGGGATCGCAGTTGGCATGTTGATGATAGACACTAACAATCTGATATGTCCAATTGTTCATAGCAATAGCACTGAGCTCCTGTACAGGTTCACCCTCACAATCCATAAAAATGATGATAGAAGCCTAAAACGGAAATTTACACATCTAAGGAAACGTTCTATAACATATTACAAAATGAAGAATTACATCGATGCTTTTCACGACAAAATACACAAATGATATGATGGCAACGAAGAAGTAAAATGTATCTAATAAGACCACGTCTACGACACTCAAAGCACATAAGCGAATTGTCATAGGGTAGAGTTAGGAAAGGACTAGCAATTCTCCTTCTTTGATTTGCGTTTTGATGTAGCATTCTTCTCCGACTTGCGCTTCGTACCACTGCTGTTAAGGATTTGATCAATTATGTCGTCCACGTTGGGTGGTTTCGGAATATATAGGATGGATTCCATATGCATGGAGAGAGAGGCTATTTTATTATCCTTGTGTCGACCATAATATAGCCCATTCACTTTGAAAAGGATATCCCAAGTACCTTCTCCGAGCTCATCACATCTGATGGGTATTGAATGATCTCCCTCCTTCTTATAGTAAGTACACCAATGTGATACCGGTAGGCAAATGTGATTACCATCCCAAATCTTTCTATAGGGAGTATCCTTGTCATCTCTCGCCTTCCACTCTTGAGCAAGAGGAGTAGGAATGTCCATATTTAATGTCACGTACTCCTCAATAATATCAAGTTGGTGGCGAATGTACGGACTCACGGGGATCAGTATGTAGTCCCCATACTGATTGTGCATTATCTTGACATCCGTGGAAGGGAGCATTCCCGTTTGGAGTACTACGCTATGATCATCATAACGCAAGGCTTGTTTAAATTTACGCTGTAGCGGTGTAGGATTATGTACCTTGGATGTTTCTTCCACTGGCCTCAGTTGTAGATGATCTGACCGTAGCGAACCTTGTAACGTTTGACCGCCATTTTGTCCTACTAGTGCAGCAGATGGAGTAGATGCCTGAAAATGAAAAAAGATTGTATTAAGTTTGCGTTCAAGGGAGGAGAGGGAGGGAAGTAGCGACTTACCATTTTAGTTGGATAATAGAACAGGGAACTAGAGAGAGAAAATGTGCGTCCGTCACTCGTGTGATTCAACGATGGAATGATTCTCACTGTGGAAGGCTCGCTATTCATAAAGAAATGCTTGATTCTCATTGGATGATGATCCTCATTGGACAATAACATCAAGTTGATTCCAAATCTGGCATCCGTTTACCAATCCGATAGTTCGTTTTGAAGCTACAGCCCAAAACGTCCCAAATTCTAACTCTGTCGTTTTTCACCAATGTCCCAAAATCTTAAATGGCGTCTCACATGTAAACGAAGGCAGATACGAACAAGCCGATTCTTTCACTGAATTTGTCTCACTCTTAGCTTTCAAACGAGCTATCGCACGACAAAATCCGTCCACTGGAAGAAGCCGTCCAGGGGGGGGGGGACGTCAGCCGAAAATTTTTTCTCTCCGATTTCGCTGGAAACATCCTTCCTAACCCAAAATTTCACGTAGATTCCGAATCTGGCCTCCGTTTTCTCATCCGATGCTTCGTTTGGACGCTACACACCAAAAACATCACACACTATAGCCTCAAGACTAATCCTGGCGGTCGCCCACGTCAACCTAGACGGTCGCCCACGTCAACCAGGCGGTCGGACCAACTCACCCGAGTCTCACACTCTGTCGTTGCAGAGGGGGGGGACGTCAGCGAACATGTTGTGAACGTGGACCCACCCGGCCGGCACACCACGACAGACCACAACCTCTGTCGTTCCAGAGGGGGGGGGACTCAGACACGAAGCACCACGGCGGCCGACCACGACACTCTGCCGTGCCAGAGGGGGGGGTGGGGGGGGACGCAGCGGTGGCCGCCATCTTGCGCGGTCCAGAAGTGGAGTTTTGCTTACTACTCACATGTTTCAGTGCTATCAGTACTTTGAGCATGCAATGATGCATTGAAGATAGTCACTTTTCATGAGCTATTGCTTTCTATCAGAAAGTCACTTCTTCATTTTCTTAGATCCTCGAAAATGTTCTTGAACGTTTACTTTTGTTTTTTCAGGGCACGTACAGAATTCAGTCTGAATTGGTTGACAAGTCCACCGGAGAGGTACTTTCATGTGGACTTATGAGCGACATTGTAGTCAAATAATTCGATGCTGTTATTCCAAATACAAACATCAGTGACAACAGGTTGAGTTTTGAGTTTTGCTTAAAGATGAATGAAATTTGGGCAGTGTGTAGGGTATGATTGAGCACCTAACCTAGTCAGACATCAATGTCTTGTCGTCACAAATAAACTGAGTATAGCATATAACGCAAACATGATTATTAACATGCAAAGACATGAATCGAGTTTGTTTCTAAATACGAATAGTACATGCAAAAGAATAATAGAAATTCTATCGATTGAAGCAGCAACTATTTTGCAATGTTTTTAGTGAATTCATTCTCGCCCATGTTTTAGGCGTTCGAAATGTTGAGATTGCAGTGCCGTGATCTCGTCCATTCGAGATTATATTTATTGAATACACACACTTAACTAATGAAAATTGCTGTTACATTTAATTGATTGTTGGAAAATTTGGTCAGCTGCTGACGACAAATGTAAGCATACTATTAAGCTTTTTCCCATGCCCACTTATGAAATATCATCTGGAAGGTAAATCAAAAGTAAAGGGAATGCCAAGTTCACTCTTGTTGTGAGGCAGTTCTTGTGACCAACACATTTCACAGAGAATAGAGTTGCCAATGTACATGTAAATTCTCTAAAGTATGCTGACATCGCGAGCACTTTCGAAGCCTCTAATCATGCGATGCGGTCGATCAAAAGTGACACAATGTACAAAAGTACACAGTTGGATGCAATGAACAAACTGAAGACACAGCGGGACGGAAAGATAGCACAAAAGAATATTGACAATAAAGACTATCAGGACAGCAATAAACTATATACAAACTCTTTGTGAACACAAAGAGGTGGTGCACGATTCAAAATAGACAAGGCTTCTAAAATACGCAAGGAACCAGGAAGTGACATTGAAAGAACTGTGTAAAATAGAAAAATAAGACGGAAAAGAAAAAAGCCTTCAAAATCATCACAATCGACTGCATGCAAGCCTAAGGGAATAAATAATGGAAAAAGGATCATTTATCTCGTTCAGTATAAAAGTGATGTGAGGAGGTCCAGCCGTGAGCCATCGTCATCTGTATGCAGGCATGCATGCAGTCGATTGTGATAATTTTTGAAGGCTTTTTCTTTTCCGTCTTATTTTTCTATTTTTGCACGGTTCTTTCAATGTCACATCCTTTCGCATTTTTGGAGCCTTGTAGATTTTGTATCGTGCATCACCCCTTTGTGTTCATAAAGAGTTTGTGTATAGTTTATTGTTGTCCTGGCAGTCTTTACTGTCAATATTCTTTTGCGCTATCTGAGAGTCTCTCTCTCTCTCTCTCTCTCTCTCACACACACACACACACACACACACACACACACTATCTCCAATCATCTGTTTGCGAAATAGACATAATTGTAGTTATCGTCACAACAAGACAGTTATCAAAAGCATATTCAAACAAGCACATGTATTCAAGCAGTGTTAATCCTGATGTTATAATATTGAGAAAGTCGTTTAAATGATGATATTTGTCTGCTTCAGGGTATGCGACACGCTGCGTTTCGGGAATCTTTTCCATGTGACAGTGATTTATTGCAAATTGGGCAAGGCTGTTCCTGCATGTTTTGAAAAAATTACTTTACACTTTCACTTTAACGATTGTCGCAAAAGACGCTTCGTTGTCAATCTTTTGACATTCGCTGAAGACTGCATCATATTTTAATTGAATTTGCGGTTATTAAAAAATATGGTAAATTCAACAATTATACCGTATCCTGATCCCTGAATGTTCTCATGCCCTACCATTGACGCACTGGGTTTATATTAGGATTGTGAGCTATCCACACCGGTGAGCCGAAGCCGAAAATGCTTGCGAGTGACTCTCATCGTGCTTAACCCGCTAGTCAATATAATAATTCTAATGGAATTCTTCAAAACTAGCTGTATTTGATCTTTTCTTCAAAGTAGTTGACCACATCAGGAAATATAGAAAGATTCACATCAATTTCACCGTTATTTACAAATCACTATGCAAGAAGGTGAACATCTCGAGTGATGATTCAACCATTTGCTGTCAAGCCTCTAATATTCATCAATCAAGTGAAACCATTCAATACTTCAATCAGCCGCTTTTTATGCGAATAGTTCGATTGGGATATTTGTAAAATGTTTTTTTAAGAAGGCTTTATAAAAAGGTTTATAAAAAGTCTGATTTAGTTTACAGAGAGAACTTCCCCTACAAACCTAAATACATAGTAAAGATGCTTTTATAAAATTATGTAAATTTGCAACGGAAGGACATTTTCTTTTTGATAACAAAATGTTCCGACAGATCGATGGTGTTAGCATGGGGTCTTCCCTTGCATACACTCTAGCAAACCTCTTCCTTTCAGAATTGGAACGGAATTGGTTTAAAGTGGACTGTAGTCCCATCTTTTATTATAGATACGCAGATGACTGTATATGCATTTTTGATAATTTAGGTAAAATAAATAAGTTTTTGCAATTTCTTAATCAACAGCATCCGAATTTGGAATTTACCTCTGAAGCAGGAGGCTCAAGTATTTCTTTTTTAGATATTGATAATGATAATTTATTTGCAGAAAGACATAACATTTAAAATACATGCACAACATCACGAGAAATCAAGGCAAATAGAAGCCCGGAGATATGCAGAACAAATCTGACAAAGGGTTGGTACGCTAAATCTGCCAGTAAGGTCAGGAAGAATTTGGTCACCAAATATCATTCCGCTGAAAGTACGATCTTATAGAACGCTTAAATTCAGTTACTGTTCGTACATTAACTTCAATAGCTGAGAGGTTGTTCCAATGTCGAATGACGTCGATGGTGAAAAAGTAAGCGCGATATGAATGATGCGATGTTGGGATAATCAGTCTTGTAGGATTGCCTCGAGAGGTTCGGTGGGAGATGGTGAAAAAATCTTTAGGAATTAGAGTAGTCATGTCATTCAAAAATTTGAAGAGAAAGATCAATTTGTATCTGATTCTCCGAGCATACAATGAGAGGAGGCCAAGGTTGAAAAGACGACTTCTATAATTAATGTCACGAAGATGTGGGAAGAAGCGTGTGAAACGTTTTTGAACTCACTCAATTTGTTGTATGACTCCTTTTTGAAATGGACACCAAATAATGTTTCCGTATTCTAGAATACTGCTAACATAGGATTTATACGCGTTCAATAGCAAAACAGTCTCACGCGAGATAAAGGTCTTCTTTATCATACCGAGAAACATATTAGCTTTGGATACCATTTTAGAGATATGAGAAGAGAAACTATGCGGTCTACTGACAAAAATACCAAGATCTTTAAAATCTGCAGTTTGATCAATCGTCGCATTGTTCAAGACATATTGATGTTCCTGATTAAGTCCCCCAAAACTCATAAGTCTGGTCTTAGATACGTTGATTTGAAGACCATTATTGTTGGACCATGCTTCCACACTTTGCAGATCGTTTTGAAGATTGTGCTTACCCACAGTCTGTACATCGAAGTCGGTTTTGAAGGCGATGTATAATTTGATGTCATCGGCATACTTTAGTGTCGTGGAATGCTCTATGCAGTCATCAATGTCATTTATGTAAATTGAGAATAGGAGGGGACCAAGGACTGATCCCTGGATCACACCTCTACTGATATTCTTCGTGTTTGAAAGTACTCCCCTAATCCGGACACGTTGTTGTCTGTTGGTAAGGAAATTTGAAATCCATTGAAAGAGTTTGCCTTTAATTCCATGAGAGTTGATTTTGCGAAGAAGGTTATCATGAGGTACCTTATCGAAAGCACGACTAAAATCAATAAACACAGTGTCCACGCACAAACCTATATCCAAGTTGTGAGTCGAAAAATCAAAAAATGTCACACCGGCGGTTTCTGTTGACGCACCTTTTGTAAATCTATGCTAGGTTTTCATCAAGATATTGTTATCATTGAGATATTTGAAAATAGATTTCGATATCAAACGCTCCATAATACGGCTTATACAGCTAGATGCAGCTATAGGTCGATAGTTGGAGTAAATAAGTTTGTAACCTGACTTATAGATTGGTGTAATTGTGACATGTCTCCAAGAATCAGGAATTGTGGCATGAGACATTGATTGTTGGAAAATGTGAGCCAATTTGCCAGAAATAAAATGTCCTGCTTTTTTGATAGCGACGTAGCACAAATCATCGGGGTCAGAGGAAGTGGAGTTAGGAAGTTTCTGCAAGCACTCGTAGATTTCGGACGCAGAAAATATAACGTTATCAATATACGCGTCATTCGTGCAAATATCCATAGCTGACGTAGTATTTGGCAGATCAGAAGAAAAATGAGAACAAAATTCGTCATTGAATCTGTCGGCAATCACTTTAGGATCATGTGACTTTTGACCGTCAGGACATTGTTTTGTTCACATAACTCCAGAAAGCTTTCGGATTTGATTTAAAAGATAAACTGAGTTTTTATTCGTATTTCACAACAGCGACATTCACTTGATTATTCACACGACGCGAAGATGCAGATAGCTTAAGTCTATTGCACAAAGTTGGATACCTTTTATAAGATTGAAATAGTCGACGATGACGCCGAACAACCGTACGAACATGCCTGTTGTTTAGGGGTGTCCACAACCTTCTCCTTTTGGATGGGATAAAAGCTTTACTAGCAGTTGTAAAATTCTCCAAAGAATTGTTCCACAATATATTGACATCACATGCATCATTACAGGGCCATGGGGAATCAAAGAGCTACTGTCGGAAAAGACACCATTTAGCTTGCGAAAATATTTGTACAGTTATTGTGATGCTGGCTACGAAAAGATGTAGGTAACTTTGAAACCCAAGTAATAAGAGAATGGTCTGAAGACCCAAAACGTTCATCGATGGATAAATTAGCGACATCAACAGATGAGAAAATGAGGTCAAGAATGGAACCAGATTGGGGTCTAGTGGGATGACCGACATGCTAATTCAAAAAGTTATCCATACACCACCGCACTAAAGGGTGATCACAAAGTATTGCGAGATCGGATGACCAGTTAACATCCGGAGCATTGAAATCGCCACAAATGAGATAGCTTTTGGCTTCATCAGTACACACATTATACATGTAAGATAAAATTTCATTGTCTGACCAGCTATTAGGAGGCCTATAGACGCAACAGACTACAACATTTCTCGCCCGACCAACAATTTCGCAGGTTACAGCTTCAACGCTATTATGATCATAATTATGAACTTCAAAAGATAACAGAGTAGAGGAAATGAATATGATGACACCACCACCGCGACTAATCTCACGGTCACGACGATGCAAGGTGTAATTGTCAATTGTGAAATAGGAGTCAAATAAGTCCTTTGTGCCCCAAGTTTCAGTCACAAAGATAATCTGTGGATTATATGTTGAGGCATACACTCTCAAAAGATTGATTTTGTTGACAAGAGAGCGAGCGTTTATGTAACAACATGAGATCGAATTATCTACAAAGTCATTACAATCAATGGTACTAATATTTTGTTGATATTTAGTTGATACACGGTCGTGAAAATGTTCGAGAAAATCAGAGTACAGGGGAGATAGGAGAGATGTAGGTACTGTCTGGATAATTATCAGATAGAAATTGTAAATATCGTTCAATCATTATTTTTGGGATATGAGCAACGTCGCTTGAGAATATATGTCACATCAATTGATTGGCGATGTGGCGATATTGATTCTATCGACAACATAATTGTTTTTGTAGAGGACTCCTTTTCTAATGTAAACACGGTCATTCATCGAACAGCTGTTTTTTGTCACTTTGAAAACGTCACGCAACCGCCTTTCCTCTTTACGGGTTATCACACTAGAATCTGGGTTAATAAATATCTTTCCAAATGAATTAATCACCGTCGTATTGCTCCGTAACGATCTTTGAGATCTTAGAATCTCATTTCTTGACTCAATATTATTTAATTCTATCTTTATTATACGGTTGAGACCAGGTTTCGAAAGACCTAGCCTTGACACGGATTTCAGAGACTCCGGTGAAAAACTGTTTGACGTTTCCCGCAAAAGATAATTGACCTTCGAAAAATCATCATCAAAGGTTTGTTGCTCAATGCGCAATGGTGTTCTGGGTACTCCTGACATGATAAGATAAGATTTTCTTTTTTCCACTTCGAATTGCTCAATTTGCTTTTGTTGAGAAATGAACAAATCCTTCAACTTGTTCGTTTCTAAATCAAGTCTTATTTGTTCAGCTTGTATGCTGTCCATTCGTGATTCTATTCTAGTGACCTTGTCCATAATTGCGTCTAGCTTCAGCATGAGGTTCTTATCCATTTCAATAAACAACTGCTGAACATCATCCAGGGTTATCGATTGCGTTGAGCGTGTAGATCTAGCTGGAGGTGTGTCTTTATTTCCACTATTCGTTGGCATAATTTCGGCAGCACACTGTATGTCACTGTCACAACAGTCTGGTAATGCAACGTCACTGTATTGCTATAAAGGTCACGTGCCAAAAAATCGATAGTTGCAGTTGTCGATGAAAAGGACAGGTCTACAGAAACTCGATGAAATCAGCTGATTACAATGCGATACTGACAATACAGCTGATGAAACAGAAAGATGTAAGCACGAATAGGCACTGATGAACAACAGGGAACTCTTGCAGCAACTGACGACGATGACGTAAATGCAGCTATTACACTGATTGAAGAGCCAATCGATAATAGAAATGACACAAATGGCACAACAATGGACGAATGCCGACGATAGAAGCCAAACCAAGCAGCCGAAGTTGAGTATGACGTCAGATAAGTATGCACGATGACAACACGATCCGAACAACACCAAATCCGATCCACAACCACAGAAAGGAACCACCAACACGGCAAAATCACGAAACCTACGAGAGACTGTCAGAAATAGAACACGACCGACCAGCACGGCAGTCATTCAGTATGTTAGCATAAGTATGTCGAATACTGTAGAGACTAGTGTGTTTCGAAAGGACACGCATACTGGGTTGTCAAAACTTTGGAGCCAACTGCCCTATGCAATGGTATAGAGACTTAGTATTAGGTATGATTAATCGTGCGCAGGGATGCGGAGGATAGGACTCCGACTGCGACTTGCGACTCCGGGGGCTGATAGGACTCCGACTCCGACTCCGGGTGGCCAATATATAAGCACTAGTTTTTTGAAAAATTAACTGGCAACCTACATCATAGATCATTATACCTTAACCTATTTTTAGGGATCATTGCTGTATCAATTCTCAATCATTTTCGATGAAAGTTCATCAAATGTCGCTTTCAGTTGGATGCATACGACTAGGAAGCACACATCTTCTTGATGTGTGCTTCACAGTTTTTCTCCAGTCTCTACCAGGCAAGAGAATCACCATCCTTCTCAAAAATATATGAGTACATTTTCGATTTTAATATGCGCTTTAGAGGAGCCATCACACACGAATAACGTGAGGGTAAGAGGATAATGTTCTCAAGCAAACTAGTATTTCATTTTTGTCTCTGATGTGACCTTTGGCGCGTAGGTGTGATCAAGGCTAGGAAGGCTTGTCTTCTCTACTGAATCACCGAGTGAAAAGACAATCCTTTTTCACTATCACGGGTCATTCCCTCAACTATTTCAAGCTTTGCATGCCCTGCTGACTCTGTACTTTTGCTTGACGGAGAAAGTTGACATCAAGACAGTGACAGCCATGCACAAGAATATATAATTTGCTTGTATTATATTTCGGGTCTAGTTATAGGCCGGAGTCCATAACTATACATTCACAGCAATTTCATCGTTATTTACAAATCACTATGCAAGAAGGTGAACATCTCGAGTGATGATTCAACCATTTGATGTCAAGCCTCTAATATTCATCAATCAACCAAAACTCCTCTTATATCAAAAGCATTTTGATACTTCTTCTAAGTATTTGGAAATGAAGCACTTAGAAAATATCCATGCATTTTCAAGGAAATAATTATAGTAAGTCGAACCAATAATGTGCTTTAAGTACATTAAATTTGAGGCGAGAATGCATGTGTATGTTGCTCACCAAGAGCTTTTCGCAGGACGGTTGCTTTTTCGGCTAAAACACAGTCTTAATTAAGGAAGTCCACAATCTCGTTTTAAAATCCAGATTAATGATTCACAGAAGGTTATGTGTTGAGAGGAAATGAAGGCCACTACATGCAGATGATGGGAAGTCTACAACGATGACACACTTACATTCGTTTCAGCTACACTATCTTATGTCACTTTTCTCGGAAAGTGAGTAAATTCAACTACAATTAAGACTTCAAGCCATAGCCGTGGAATTTTCTGTCGGCTCCGCCTCCGACCTGCTACCATCTGCTACCATCTTGGCTCCATCTCCGGCTCCGAAACCCTGGCACATACAACAAGCCATAAGCAATACGCCATAGGCCATAAATCATAAGTTATTAGCTGTCAGTGTTGCCCGTTTGAGAGTCCGTAGGCGATCATCTTCAATAGAACCGAGGTTGTGATATAACGCGTCATTCTTTATGCTTATGCTTCATGCTCTTACAAAAATTACAGAAATGTCACATATTTTCCTCTTCTGCCATCTTGTAATAGGCTTGTGTAGTAGAAAGAACTTTGTCAAAATGACTTATGGCTTACGGTTTATTGCTGCGGCTGATGTCTTATGGTCTATGGCTCACGGGTGATGGCTGATGGCTTATGGCTTATGGAGGATCGCGACGTGACGTAATTATGGCTTATGGCTTATTCTGTGTGCCTCCGGTCAATAAAATGGCATTTCGCTAGTCCTTAAGATGAGTCATTGCTTAAATGTAGACACTGGGTTGTCCGCCTATAACAATTTTTACAAGCTGCTGAATTTTTATTAGAATCTCATTTATGGATCGATGCATAAACATTGAATAACGGAGGAATGATAAAGATTCATCATGGTTACACATAAAACTTTAATACAAGAATACTTTTAACCCTTTCATTCTTAAATCACTTTCAAAATCAATGATATTGAACAAGCTTGACATCGCATTTACTGCAAAATTCTGATAAACAGATGCTTAACTATTTGACGGTGCATTTAGTTGACTTGATAGACCTACAACTAATTAATGAAGTAAAGTGAGATGAAACTAAAATTGAATAGATTGAAAATAACCTGACAAGGAAGGGTGAAAATATGACATGCATACATCACAATTATCAAAAGCTGATATGGATAAATGAAAATAATGAACGCTTGAACACTTATTGATTAATACAAATAATTAACACACACTATGTAGTTTGTACTCCCTGAAATCACTATTGAAATAAATGGACAAATGCAGCGAGAACATTCGCACAGCAAATGAACATTGGACGAGCGTTTTACAAATGCCACCAGTTTCAAATCATGAGGCATAGTTTTAAACACATAGACATTACTATGGATATTACTTGACTGACCAAAGAACGGGAGCTCATGCCTGCTTTTTACAATAGATGAATAAGATACAAAAGAATATTGATAGTAATGCAACTAAAGTCACAAAACTATTTTTGAGTTCAAAAAGTAACAGATATCAAATAATAGATAAATAATGTGATATCACAATACTCTGTGATCACAATTAACTCATGTTGAGACTGATCACAGAATTAGGCAGCTCGCTCAAGTCTGAAGCGCATAAGTCTCCGGAGTTCTATCTGATTCTTCTTCCTGTCAGACACGATCAAAGGAAAAGATGGGACACAGATTGCAGATTTTGTCAAAAATAGAAACTTCTGTCTTCTCGGATTACGCGAAAAGTACTGAACCCAGAATCACAATTTTTGAAATGGAATGTCGTCTTCACATGATTTAATTCCTATCATTATCATGCACCCCTGTCCATGAAACTAAACACATTTAGATTTTGCAAGCCTCCAAATGTTGGCAAACACAAGAAAGTTTTAGCAATTTAATCCACATTTAATCCACATTTAACCGCATTCCCATGTACAATGCCGAAAAGAAACATGATAGCAACACATGCATATGATGGGAAATGACACGAAGACATTCTGTGTCAAAAATTACAGTTCTCGACTTAATATTTTTTATTTCATAGGAGAAAACATGCAACATTTCATTTTTGCAGAAAAACTGCAATCTGCTTTTCACTGGATTTCATGATTTCCAATGCATTGATGTGTTTTTCTTTGATCGTGTCTGACAAGGAGAGGAACCAGGTGGAGCTCGATAGATGAGCAGATTCGCATTGGGCGATCTACTCATTACATCATTCTACATCAGAATACATCATTCTTTGAAAGTTTCATTTTCGGTCTCGTTCCCAGCAGAAACTCGCTCTTATCCTAACAATCAATGTGAAATGATACTAGACATTTTGATAGACATGATGCAAACTGAGCACAAGCCGTCCGGTAAAATTATCTCAAAAATCTGCGGCCCGGGCACAGACTTGTCTCCAAAAATCAAGATCCGAGCCCGACCCGGCACACCTCACTATGCGGCCGTGCTTAATTTTCACACTGCACGCCTCCAGTTGTTTGAGATAGCGGCTCAGCTGATAACGGATCAGCTCCATGTCAATTAAAAGATAATTAGTCCACACGCATTCAATTTAATTGCATAGATGGAAGTTTCTTTCATCAAAATATGAGAACGAGACAGATTTTCTAATCAAATATGTTTTGTAATAGATTACACGCTTTAAGCGCATTTTCAAAGTGACATTTTAAAACTAATTAGAAAAGAATTCTGACCGATTGCTATTGTCATAGAACAGCATAATCATGACAAGAGAAAGTCGCAGACACTAACCAACTGTTCTTTTCGAGAATTTTCGTGTGAAGTATTAATATATATAGGCTATATGTAGACATCGCTCGATTATTATCAATCAACTTTCATCGTCACAATGATTGCAGTCTACCTTGTAGCACTTCTACTTCCAGCTTGCCTGAATGCCATATCGTACAGCGATTGTGGTAAGATGAGAATTTGATTACATTTACAGAAAGTCAGAGTAAATCTAATTCTCTTTAGTGCAGAGGCTAGTAAGACTGTTTGTCGTACATGTATCTGATCAGAAGCATTTTTAAAAATTCCGACACGCGCTTCTATGCGATCTGAATGTAAGTCAGATTCAGATTTTAGTATCCGACGGAAAGCTACATTCGCAACACATGCGCTACAGTAACTTGTCATCGGAGCATCGCACGAATATTCAACAATGTGTCTACATTTTTACGTTGGCATAACTTGCCAATAACCACGACAAATCATATCATAAGCTAGATGATATTATGAGTAATGCTGTCACAGTCTCGACTCCAGACCTAGTGACATTAGCAAACACTTAGCCTACTTGACAAAGTCTTGGATTCATCGGAGAATTTTATCCGAACGAGCTAGCAGCCTACCAGAAGTTGCATTTATCATCATCTACTCGTGTGTTAGTGTTAATGTAGGAAAGGATTGACTGATTTATTTATAGCTGACATTGACTTACTCATATGTTTCATTTCGCGAAAGTTGAAGACAAAATGATCTCATGATGATCTCTCCAACAGGTGGAACAAGAATGACATTCATCGATGTGAAAGTAATTGGAGAGGCCTCATTTCCTGGCGAAGTTGAACTTAGAGGAGGCTTGGAAGTCACTAAAGAAATTGGAGGACCAAACCTTGCAATGAAAGTGACCATGAGCAAAGAAGTTAACGGAAAACTTGAAAAAGTTCCATGCATTGGCGACTTTGGCTCATGGTGAGTTAAATTGAAGTCTTCTCTGTATCTTTGTTCCGTTGGATTGTCGCAATCAAAACAATCAATCTGTCTGTCTGTCTGTCTGTCTGTCTGTAAAAGTAATCATTACTTGTTCACCAGTTGATGCGGTACTGTACCTATATTTCCTATTCAATTAGTACAAAAGAATTCCGATATTTGATTCATATAAAAAGAGAATCAAATTACTTTGCCGGATCCTACACAATCCGAGTCGACACACTGAAAGCCAATGATGTAAAGCCAGCATTTTCATAGTTGGTGAAAGTGTTCATTCAAGTGCAAGAAAGCACAAATTACCTAATAAATTTACAAACCATTAGCAAGAAGCTGTTTGTGATGATGAAAATAGCTCTCGTGATGCAGGCTATAATAACGTGAACAGTTTTTGTGCATTGAAATAGTCTTTTCTCATTTGCTGGAACAGAACAAGTTTCATCATGATTTCAAAAAAATAGCTATTGATACATAACCTACATAATGGTTTTGTGAAAGAGTGTACTGTGGATTCTTAGTGTATCAAATTTCAAGATTTTCGGTGTCTTTTATAACATTTTCTTCACTTCTAAACCGTGAATGCTTATCTTGTGCCTGTGTATCATTTATCTAACAATAGAAAAGGCTCTCTGAAAAGTTTTGTTGCACTATGTAAAAGATGAGTGTAGCATTCTTTTGCAGTAGGCCTGCATGTACGAAATAAAGAAACTCATCATAAACCACACAGATCAACCACAGTATACTTTCTGATCATTTGAAGCCATCTAGTGGACAAAACTTATTATAAGTGGACAAAATTAATAATTGGTTGACAGTCGAACCTATTTCAGAATAACCTAGAGGGCTAATTGTTGATTGCATACTTTATATTGTACATCTTTGATCCTTATTTGTCAATATCATGAGATCTGACAGTAGTCTATTGCTATGACATGAATTATGATCTATGGGCTTTCATATTCAAACGTCCGAATGATGAACAAAGAAACAAAGTGTATGTATTGATAACTCACTTGTTTTCTAAGAGCATGTGCAGTTATTATAACAGTTATTGCCAATAATGAGTGATAATCATAGTAGTGAATCTTGATTATGTAAAATTATGAAGCTATTTTGTTGAATTATGAAAAGTTCAAGAACTGCAATCTACCTTTCCTGCCTCCATAATTTGCCTCAAACTGATTCTTGTTTGAAAAATATTAGATGACTTTTCTTACTTTCCCTGCATTTCATAATAGCTGTTGAAATAGAGAATTATTTATGATGCATTCTCTGCATAATTCAATACACAGGACATCAAACGTACACCGAATATACCGAATAAAATAGCACTTAATTATATACTGCATATATTATAATTTATAATCTGTATATGTGTGATTTGAATTATTCAAAGATATCTTCTTAAACTATGATTTAAAACTATCTTTACATGTTTCCGTACATCTAATCCATCTTATCACTATCTTTGAGCCCTATAAGGCAGATTATAATATACGAATCATACAAATCTGAAGAGTGCATTATTGACGATAGATAATCTGAGGTACATTAATGCCAAAAAATTAGAATGCGGGAAAAAGTTTGGTAATTGTATAAGTGTATTTAATAGAAAATATTGTGGCCATACTTTTCTTTTGGAGTGAAATTTACAATGATTCCCAGAAATGGTGAAGTGGTGTAAACGACTTTTTAAGAAAACTGAGATTCTCGAATGTTACGAAGATGAAATGTAAAAACATGGCTGAATATTCTGCCGGTAGAATACTAAATCTAATCAATCGAAAATTCATTTTCTCCCGACTGAATATTGATTAAATATCCCACATCTCCTACAGGAAATTGCGAATTCTTAACATTCAATAACTTTGTCCAATTTATCCGATGCATGTATTCGTTTTAGTGAGATTGATGACTACTGTGGAGCTTTAGCAAAGCTGGAAAAACAAATAGGATGTCCTGCTAGTATTACAAAGATTGGTTCGACGTGCACATGTCCTATAAAACCACTCACTCAGAAAAACTACAGCGAGAAAATGCCGCTATCAGCTATTCCACCTGCAGCAGGTATAGGAGCGGTAAGTTGAATGAATAATAAATTGTCTTATGTCTATCTCTACAGTATCAACGTTATGCAGAGAATTGGGAATATTCCTTGGCTAGTCATTTTATTTTGTAGAGATTGGACAGAGCCAAGTAAATTGATAGAATTTATCTATAATTGCTCATTAGTACAATGTATTTCTGCTACTATCCGCAGCTATCATCAGGCAGTGAGTGAATGATTTAAAGAATGAAGTTTGAAATTCACATCCAGAGACATGTAAAAAAAGTTATGCAGATATGTAGGACCTATATTTGAATGCACAATAATTCTTTTGTGCATGAACAATGTGCTATTCTGTGGTAAAGTCTTACACATGTTTCAGTGCTATCAGTACTTTGAGCATGCAATGATGCATTGAAGATAGTCACTTTTCATGAGCTATTGCTTTCTATCAAAAAGTCACTTCTTCATTTTCTTAGATCCTCGAAAATGTTCTTGAACGTTTACTTTTGTTTTTTCAGGGCACGTACAGAATTCAGTCTGAATTGGTTGACAAGTCCACCGGAGAAGTACTTTCATGTGGACTTATGAGCGACATTGTAGTCAAATAATTCGATGCTGTTATTCCGAATACAAACATCAGTGACAACAGGTTGAGTTTTGAGTTTTGCTTAAAGATGAATGAAATTTGGGCAGTGTGTAGGGTATGATTGAGCACCTAACCTAGTCAGACATCAATGTCTTGTCGTCACAAATAAACTGAGTATAGCATATAACGCAAACATGATTATTAACATGCAAAGACATGAATCGAGTTTGTTTCTAAATACGAATAGACCATGCAAAAAAATAATAGAAATTCTATCGATTGAAGCAGCAACTATTTTGCAATGTTTTTAGTGAATTCATTCTCGCCCATGTTTTAGGCGTTCGAAATGTTGAGATCGCAGTGCCGTGATCTCGTCCATTCGAGATTATATTTATTGAATACACACACTTAACTAATGAAAATTGCTGTTACATTTAATTGATTGTTGGAAAATTTGGTCAGCTGCTGACGACAAATGTAAGCATACTATTAAGCTTTTTCCCATGCCCACTTATGAAATATCATCTGGAAGGTAAATCAAAAGTAAAGGGAATGCCAAGTTCACTTGTGTTGTGAGGCAGTTCTTGTGACCAACACATTTCACAGAGAATAGAGTTGCCAATGTACATGTAAATTCTCTAAAGTATGCTGACATCGCGAGCACTTTCGAAGCCTCTAATCATGCGATGCGGTCGATCAAAAGTGACACAATGTACAAAAGTACACACTTGGATGCAATGAACAAACTGAAGACACAGCGGGACGGAAAGATAGCACAAAAGAATATTGACAATAAAGACTATCAGGACAGCAATAAACTATATACAAACTCTTTGTGAACACAAAGAGGTGGTGCACGATTCAAAATAGACAAGGCTTCTAAAATACACAAGGAACCAGGAAGTGACATTGAAAGAACTGTGTAAAATAGAAAAATAAGACGGAAAAGAAAAAAGCCTTCAAAATCATCACAATCGACTGCATGCATGCCTAAGGGAATAAATAATGGAAAAAGGATCATTTATCTCGTTCAGTATAAAAGTGATGTGAGAAGCTCCAGCCGTGAGCCATCGTCATCTGTATGCAGGCATGCATGCAGTCGATTGTGATAATTTTTGAAGGCTTTTTCTTTTCCGTCTTATTTTTCTATTTTTGCACGGTTCTTTCAATGTCACATCCTTTCGCATTTTTGGAGCCTTGTAGATTTTGTATCGTGCATCACTCCTTTGTGTTCATAAAGAGTTTGTGTATAGTTTATTGTTGTCCTGGCAGTCTTTACTGTCAATATTCTTTTGCGCTATCTGAGAGTCTCTCTCTCTCTCTCTCTCTCTCTCTCTCTCTCACACACACACACACACACACACACACTATCTCCAATCATCTATTTGCGAAATAGACATAATTGTAGTTATCGTCACAACAAGGCAGTTATCAAAAGCATATTCAAACAAGCACATGTATTCAAGCAGTGTTAATCCTGATGTTATAATATTGAGAAAGTCGTTTAAATGATGATATTTGTCTGCTTCAGGGTATGCGACACGCTGCGTTTCGGGAATCTTTTCCATGTGACAGTGATTTATTGCAAATTGGGCAAGGCTGTTCCTGCATGTTTTGAAAAAATTACTTTACACTTTCACTTTAACGACTGTCGCAAAAGACGCTTCGTTGTCAATCTTTTGACATTCGCTGAAGACTGCATCATATTTTAATTGAATTTGCGGTTATTAAAAAATATGGTAAATTCAACAATTATACCGTATCCTGATCCTTGAATGTTCTCATGCCCTACCATTGACGCACTGTGTTTATATTAGGATTGTGAGCTATCCACACCGGTGAGCCGAAGCCGAAAATGCTTGCGAGTGACTCTCATCGTGCTTAACCCGCTAGTCAATATAATAATTCTAATGGAATTCTTCAAAACTAGCTGTATTTGATCTTTTCTTCAAAGTAGTTGACCACATCAGGAAATATAGAAAGATTCACACCAATTTCACCGTTATTTACAAATCACTATACAAGAAGGTGAACATCTCGAGTGATGATTCAACCATTTGCTGTCAAGCCTCTAATATTCATCAATCAAGTGAAACCATTCAATACTTCAATCAGCCGCTTTTTATGCGAATAGTTCGATTGGGATATTTGTAAAATGTTTTTTTAAGAAGGCTTTATAAAAAGGTTTATAAAAAGTCTGATTTAGTTTACAGAGAGAACTTCCCCTACAAACCTAAATACATAGTAAAGATGCTTTTATAAAATTATGTAAATTTGCAACGGAAGGACATTTTCTTTTTGATAACAAAATGTTCCGACAGATCGATGGTGTTAGCATGGGGTCTTCCCTTGCATACACTCTAGGAAACCTCTTCCTTTCAGAATTGGAACGGAATTGGTTTAAAGTGGACTGTAGTCCCATCTTTTATTATAGATACGCAGATGACTGTATATGCATTTTTGATAATTTAGGTAAAATAAATAAGTTTTTGCAATTTCTTAATCAACAGCATCCGAATTTGGAATTTACCTGTGAAGTAGGAGGCTCAAGTATTTCTTTTTTAGATATTGATAATGATAATTTATTTGCCGAAAGACATAACATTTAAAATACATGCACGACATCACGAGAAATCAAGGCGAATAGAAGCCCGAAGATGGGCAGAACAAATCTGACAAAGGGTTGGTACGCTAAATCTGCCAGTAAGGTCAGGAAGAATTTGGTCACCAAATATCATTCCGCTGAAAGTACGATCTTATAGAACGCTTAAATTCAGTTACTGTTCGTACATTAACTTCAATAGCTGAGAGGTTGTTCCAATGTCGAATGACGTCGATGGTGAAAAAGTAAGCGCGATATGAATGATGCGATGTTGGGATAATCAGTCTTGTAGGATTGCCTCGAGAGGTTCGGTGGGAGATGGTGAAAAAATCTTTAGGAATTAGAATAGTCATGTCATTCAAAAATTTGAAGAGAAAGATCAATTTGTATCTGATTCTCCGAGCATACAATGAGAGGAGGCCAAGGTTGAAAAGACGACTTCTATAATTAATGTCACGAAGATGTGGGAAGAAGCGTGTGAAACGTTTTTGAACTCACTCAATTTGTTGTATGACTCCTTTTTGAAATGGACACCAAATAATGTTTCCGTATTCTAGAATACTGCTAACATAGGATTTATACCCGTTCAATAGCAAAACAGTCTCACGCGAGATAAAGGTCTTCTTTATCATACCGAGCAACATATTAGCTTTGGATACCATTTTAGAGATATGAGAAGAGATATGAGATATTTTTTGAGATATGAGAATCTACTGACAAAAATACCAAGATCTTTAAAATCTGCAGTTTGATCAATCGTCGCATTGTTCAAGACATATTGATGTTCCTGATTAAGTCCCCCAAAACTCATAAGTCTGGTCTTAGATGCGTTGATTTGAAGACCATTATTGTTGGACCATGCTTCCACACTTTGCAGATCGTTTTGAAGATTGTGCTTACCCACAGTCTGTACATCGAAGTCGGTTTTGAAGGCGATGTATAATTTGATGTCATCGGCATACTTTAGTGTCGTGGAATGCTCTATGCAGTCATCAATGTCATTTATGTAAATTGAGAATAGGAGGGGACCAAGGACTAATCCCTGGATCACACCTCTACTGATATTCTTCGTGTTTGAAAGTACTCCCCTAATCCGGACACGTTGTTGTCTGTTGGTAAGGAAATTTGAAATCCATTGAAAGAGTTTGCCTTTAATTCCATGAGAGTTGATTTTGCGAAGAAGGTTATCATGAGGTACCTTATCGAAAGCACGACTAAAATCAATAAACACAGTGTCCACGCACAAACCTATATCCAAGTTGTGAGTCGAAAAATCAAAAAATGTCACACCGGCGGTTTCTGTTGACGCACCTTTTGTAAATCTATGCTAGGTTTTCAGCAAGATATTGTTATCATTGAGGAATTTGAAAATAGATTTCGATATCAAACGCTCCATAATACGGCTTATACAGCTAGATGCAACTATAGGTCGATAGTTGGAGTAAATAAGTTTGTAACCTGACTTATAGATTGGTGTAATTGTAACATGTCTCCAAGAATCAGGAATTGTGGCATGAGACATTGATTGTTGGAAAATGTGAGCCAATTTGCCAGAAATAAAATGTCCTGCTTTTTTGATAGCGACGTAGCACAAATCATCGGGGTCAGAGGAAGTGGAGTTAGGAAGTTTCTGCAAGCACTCGTAGATTTCGGACGCAGAAAATATAACGTTATCAATATACGCGTCATTCGTGCAAATATCCATAGCTGACGTAGTATTTGGCAGATCAGAAGAAAAATGAGAACAAAATTCGTCATTGAATCTGTCGGCAATCACTTTAGGATCATGTGACTTTTGACCGTCAGGACATTCCATCAAATGAAAATGGTCTCGGATTTTCAACCCTTTGTTCACATAACTCCAGAAAGCTTTCGGATTTGATTTAAAAGATAAACTGAGTTTTTATTCGTATTTCACAACAGCGACGCGAAGATGCAGATAGCTTAAGTCTATTGCACAAAGTTGGATACCTTTTACAAGATTGAAATAATCGACGATGACGCCGAACAACCGTACGAACATGCCTGTTGTTTAGGGGTGTCCACAACCTTCTCCTTTTGGATGGGATAAAAGCTTTACTAGCAGTTGTAAAATTCTCCAAAGAATTGTTCCACAATATATTGACATCACATGCATCATTACAGGGCCATGGGGAATCAAAGAGCTACTGTCGAAAAAGACACCATTTAGCTTGCGAAAATATTTGTACAGTTATTGTGATGCTGGCTACGAAAAGATGTAGGTAACTTTGAAACCCAAGTAATAAGAGAATGGTCTGAAGACCCAAAACGTTCATCGATGGATAAATTAGCGACATCAACAGATGAGAAAATGAGGTCAAGAATGGAACCAGATTGGGGTCTAGTGGGATGACCGACATGCTGATTCAAAAAGTTATCCATACACCACCGCACTAAAGGGTGATCACAAAGTATTGCGAGATCGGATGACCAGTTGACATCCGGAGCATTGAAATCGCCACAAATGAGATAGCTTTTGGCTTCATCAGTACACACATTATACATGTAAGATAAAATTTCATTGTCTGACCAGCTATTATTAGGGGGCCTATAGACGCAACAGACTACAACATTTCTCGCCCGACCAACAATTTCGCAGGTTACAGCTTCAACGCTATTATGATCATAACTATGAACTTCAAAAGATAACAGAGTAGAGGAAATGAATATGATGACACCACCACCGCGACTAATCTCACGGTCACGACGATGCAAGGTGTAATTGTCAATTGTGAAATAGGAGTCAAATAAGTCCTTTGTGCCCCAAGTTTCAGTCACAAAGATAATCTGTGGATTATATGTGGAGGCATACACTCTCAAAAGATTGATTTTGTTGACAAGAGAGCGAGCGTTTATGTAACAACATGAGATCGAATTATCTACAAAGTCATTACAATCAATGGTACTAATATTTTGTTGATATTTAGTTGATACACGGTCGTGAAAATGTTCGAGAAAATCAGAGTACAGGGGAGATAGGAGAGATGTAGGTACTGTCTGGATAATTATCAGATAGAAATTGTAAATATCGTTCAATCATTATTTTTGGGATATGAGCAACGTCGCTTGAGAATATATGTCACATCAATTGATTGGCGATGTGGCGATATTGATTCTATCGACAACATAATTGTTTTTGTAGAGGACTCCTTTTCTAATGTAAACACGGTCATTCATCGAACAGCTGTTTTTTGTCACTTTGAAAACGTCACGCAACCGCCTTTCCTCTTTACGGGTTATCACACTAGAATCTGGGTTAATAAATATCTTTCCAAATGAATTAATCACCGTCGTATTGCTCCGTAACGATCTTTGAGATCTTAGAATCTCATTTCTTGACTCAATATTATTTAATTCTATCTTTATTATACGGTTGAGACCAGGTTTCGAAAGACCTAGCCTTGACACGGATTTCAGAGACTCCGGTGAAAAACTGTTTGACGTTTCCCGCAAAAGATAATTGACCTTCGAAAAATCATCATCAAAGGTTTGTTGCTCAATGCGCAATGGTGTTCTGGGTACTCCTGACATGATAAGATTTTCTTTTTTCCACTTCGAATTGCTCAATTTGCTTTTGTTGAGAAATGAACAAATCCTTCAACTTGTTCGTTTCTAAATCAAGTCTTATTTGTTCAGCTTGTATGCTGTCCATTCGTGATTCTATTCTAGTGACTTTGTCCATAATTGCGTCTAGCTTCAGCATGAGGTTCTTATCCATTTCAATAAACAACTGCTGAACATCATCCAGGGTTATCGATTGCGTTGAGCGTGTAGATCTAGCTGGAGGTGTGTCTTTATTTCCACTATTCGTTGGCATAATTTCGGCAGCACACTGTATGTCACTGTCACAACTGGTAATGCAACGTCACTGTATTGCTATAAAGGTCACGTGTCAAAAAATCGATAGTTGCAGTTGTCGATGAAAAGGACAGGTCTACAGAAACGCGATGAAATCAGCTGATTACAATGCGATACTGACAATACAGCTGATGAAACAGAAAGATGTAAGCACGAATAGGCACTGATGAACAACAGGGAACTCTTGCAGCAACTGACGACGATGACGTAAATGCAGCTATTACACTGATTGAAGAGCCAATCGATAATAGAAATGACACAAAGGGCACAACAATGGACGAATGCCGACGATAGAAGCCAAACCAAGCAGCCGAAGTTGAGTATGACGTCAGATAAGTATGCACGATGACAACACGATCCGAACAACACCAAATCCGATCCACAACCACAGAAAGGAACCACCAACACGGCAAAATCACGAAACCTACGAGAGACTGTCAGAAATAGAACACGACCGACCAGCACGGCAGTCATTCAGTATGTTAGCATAAGTATGTCGAATACTGTAGAGACTAGTGTGTTTCGAAAGGACACGCATACTGGGTTGTCAAAACTTTGGAGCCAACTGCCCTATGCAATGGTATAGAGACTTAGTATTAGGTATGATTAATCGTGCGCAGGGATGCGGAGGATAGGACTCCGACTGCGACTTGCGACTCCGGGGGCTGATAGGACTCCGACTCCGACTCCGGGTGGCCAATATATAAGCACTAGTTTTTTGAAAAATTAACTGGCAACCTACATCATAGATCATTATACCTTAACCTATTTTTAGGGATCATTGCTGTATCAATTCTTAATCATTTTCGATGAAAGCTCATCAAATGTCGCTTTCAGTTGGATGCATACGACTAGGAAGCACACATCTTCTTGATGTGTGCTTCACAGTTTTTCTCCAGTCTCTACCAGGCAAGAGAATCACCATCCTTCTCAAAAATATATGAGTACATTTTCGATTTTAATATGCGCTTTAGAGGAGCCATCACACACGAATAACGTGAGGGTAAGAGGATAATGTTCTCAAGCAAACTAGTATTTCATTTTTGTCTCTGATGTGACCTTTGGCGCGTAGGTGTGATCAAGGCTAGGAAGGCTTGTCTTCTCTACTGAATCACCGAGTGAAAAGACAATCCTTTTTCACTATCACGGGTCATTCCCTCAACTATTTCAAGCTTTGTATGCCCTGCTGACTCTGTACTTTTGCTTGACGGAGAAAGTTGACATCAAGACAGTGACAGCCATGCACAAGAATATATAATTTGCTTGTATTATATTTCGGGTCTAGTTATAGGCCGGAGTCCATAACTATACATTCACAGCAATTTCATCGTTATTTACAAATCACTATGCAAGAAGGTAAACATCTCGAGTGATGATTCAACCATTTGCAGTCAAGCCTCTAACATTCATCAATCAACCAAAACTCCTCTTATATCAAAAGCATTTGTTCAGACGTATTTTGATACTTCTTCTAAGTATTTGGAAATGAAGCACTTAGAAAATATCCATGCATTTTCAAGGAAATAATTATAGTAAGTCGAACCAATAATGTGCTTTAAGTACATTAAATTTGAGGCGAGAATGCATGTGTATGTTGCTCACCAAGAGCTTTTTGCAGGACGGTTGCTTTTTCGGCTAAAACACAGTCTTAATTAAGGAAGTCCACAATCTCGTTTTAAAATCCAGATTAATGATTCACAGAAGGTTATGTGTTGAGAGGAAATGAAGGCCACTACATGCAGATGATGGGAAGTCTACAACGATGACACACTTACATTCGTTTCAGCTACACTATCTTATGTCACTTTTCTCGGAAAGTGAGTAAATTCAACTACAATTAAGACTTCAAGCCATAGCCGTGGAATTTTCTGTCGGCTCCGCCTCCGACCTGCTACCATCTGCTACCATCTTGACTCCATCTCCGGCTCCGAACCCGATTAACCAAATTCAATGGCACTCTATGGTATTCTATGACACGCAATGGGAATGCCATAGCACACCTTAACGTTCAATCGAACTCTATTGGATCCAATTGCACTGGAAGTGGGAAAATATGAGTGCCATAGAAGCTACCCAAAAGAAGCAAACGCGCATCGACAGTTTTGACTCCGTAATCAAATTTTTTTTAAGCACCGGTGATAGAGTTGTCAATGCGGGTGCGTATCAGCAAATCCAATGTGCTAAATCAATGCATTTTTCTGAGAATTTACTTTTAATGAGTATTGGAAATAGTAAAAGAATTATTCAAAAGTGCGTTCATATTTCGATTTATTCTCAAGAGCTAATTTCATTTCATAAAGATCAATCAATCATTTCAATCATTTCAATCAATTCAATCATCAGAGCTAGATGCAAAAGATATGGTGATTAGTATCTAAGGCTTTGCCTTTCGACTCAGGTATTGACTGCAGACTTTAGATTTCAAATCAAGATATTAATCTTTGTGTTATATTTAGTTTGGCTCGTTTTTGCCATAGCTAATGTTTTTAGATCAAATTTGTTGCTTGACATGTTTGGTGCTTGTAGATAGCTAATTGAGAAGTGTTTCAATTTCTTTGTTCAATACTGCCAACCCAAGTTTTGAAAAAAATCACATTTTTCTTCATAGAAATGAAGAAGGAAAAAACGAAGAGGAAATGATATTTGCAAGCATGGAAATTATGTGTTAAAAATCAGTTCTGTGTACCTACTTGTTAAAAACATTACGATTAAGCAATGATTCACATTTGTATCAATCACATATCGATATGAATAACTCCACGTTTAAAAAAATGTTCTTCATCAAAATATTGACCTCTGTAAAAAATATTATCAAAACTGAAGACAAATGGATCCATTTTAGTTCGAAAATTAAAACCTGTATTCAATTGTCAGATCAATTGTGAAGGGCTTGAACTAATTTTATACGAGTATGTGTTACGCAATATTTTGACTGGGAGTTGGGGAGAGTTGCGAAGTCAGCAGCACATGG
Source organism: Prostheceraeus crozeri (assembly GCA_907163375.1). Lineage (NCBI taxonomy): Eukaryota > Metazoa > Platyhelminthes > Polycladida > Euryleptidae > Prostheceraeus > Prostheceraeus crozeri. The sequence goes on along the minus strand of CAJQUW010002192.1, from coordinate 34,192 downwards.
CTTGAAGTCTCCCAGGACTTTGGGACCCAAAATTATTTAATTTCATTTAGTTGCTTTCAGACATAATTTTGAAAGAATTTCATATTTTCATGCACTTTTCCGGATCGTTCAGATTTTGCGGATTTTCATATTTAATATCCTGCTCCAGCAGTCTGATGAAAGATATCTTTCCGCATGAATATCATTAATAAGATCAGGACTAGGATTCAGTTCTGTGATCCTGCAATTATTAAATTAATACTTTTCATCTATTAATACATTTCAAGACGGCCGCTTTAAATGAAGGAGTGTAAGTTCCGACATTTAGTTGTTCTGATAGGAAATATATCACTATCAAGCAGCGTTTTACGTGTGCTGTGGTGGTCAGAAGGGGGGGATGCCGGGATACATCTCCCCACCAGCCCAAAGTATTGTGATATAAAATATGAACATTCAATTTATCAATTTAACATCAGCAAATTCTACATTTTAGCTTCCCAGCAATAATTTGGCAATGTATCTGCACTGAAATAGTACAAAAGTCGGACGGCGAAACGAACTCTATCTCGTTACATCATTTCCGCTTATATCACTGATTTAGAGCTTATCAATTTAGAGACATGTAAAACCAAGGAATGTAGCGGCCTCCGCAATAGGTTTGTTTATCCTAGGCAGCTCGGATGTTGATGACCCGCTGTGATATTGCGTATCCTACATGATGCACTTGAATTAACAGATGTTCTGCCCATCAGCTCTGTGGTGCAAGAAAGTTGACCAAGTGCTTTCAAATCCGTTCCACCCACGGACTTTCCACCCACATGTGTGGTGGTTTGCCAATTGGAACGACTATAACATGTATCTGTCATTCGATTCGTTCTCAATATTTCTTAAATGTTGTGCCGATGGATCACCTAACACATATTCTATCGTGCTTAATTAACGGATTTCGTTTTCCTAACTCTCTGATAATTCAAATGATGTCATCTCATTTAAATGAAGATATACATGAAAATGTAATTAAAAACAGGCAATTCAATATAACTTATGACATTTGCTGATTATTTCACCTTTTATTCTGTTTGAGGATTGGAACAATTAAATTTAATCCCCCCACTGGAATTTTCTGTGACCGCCCCTTTCCGTGTGTGATAGGAAAATGTCGCTTTGCATCTAAGAACTTTTAAATGATAAAGAAGATAAATATTTTATTTGAAATTCTCTTAGAAGGAAGGAAATAATTACGAGAAAGTATTCTTTTTTTGAATATAGTAAAAGTCACACTAGTAATGAGAGAAAGCTAATCGAGCTTTCCACCTTCCTTCAGATTTTTATAATCATGAAATGAATCAAATTGAGCAGGCATTTACACGTGTCACTGAAAGATAAAGATGAAGAAGTTAACAGGTAAGATAAGAACAGAGCGCGCCGACATAGGGAGGGATTGGCATTCATGATAAAACATTCAAGCACCGCGAACGAGATTACAAAATTGGTATTTATTTATATTGGTGAGACCGGAATTGAAATTAACAGCATTGTCGGGAATCGGGATGCGATCTTGAAATAGATGTTAAAAATTTCCCACTGTGGAGGTCATTGTGGGAAGAGCGCATGATGAATAATGATATAAAACACATAAAAGCAGTGAATACTACGAGCTTGTCTTAGCTTATAAGTTAGCACATTCGACAGATACTTCTGTTCCACTTTGTACTTATAATTATATTTCGGTTTTACATCATCAAATCTTATTAATTGAATAAGTGAAGAAATAGATCGTTAAAACGAGAGACTGCACAATTGAGAGTGTGTGTCGATCGCCAGCAAATAAGTAATACTTCCTATATTTGTCTTTATGCATGTATGTAATTAAGTATGCGTGATCCATTAATGTATTATTGAGATTAAATATGTACTAGTCATGATTACCCTTTCTTTGTTATTCCCATGCTACAACTCCCATCAAACTGAGGTGACCGACTTTTCAAAGAAACAAAGAAGAGAATCTATTCATAAGGATGATGAGTTGCTCTCTAAATAAGCATGTATGGACCAAATGTAATAACAGAAATCTAATATCACCGCCACCACAGTATTTTAATTATCTATGAAGCTTGAATCCATGGTCCATAATATTTGAAATTATTTTAATTATCTGTTAAAATTAAAATTCACACTTGAATTTTAATACAAACATGATAATCACCCTAATAAGTTTAACCTCTTTCCTTTTTATCTGATGCGGTTTTAGTAGGTGAAAGCATAAGAGCATAAATCTTATCTCTAATAATAGCAGTGCTTTCAAATCTAAAATTCTACCAGTATCGCAAGATGCTTACAAAAAGTTAGAAAAGACAATAACTTTACATACTTACACCTTGAATATACGCATGCATGCATGCATGCATGGAAACCAATATAGTCTAATGTTCCATAAAGTTTCATTTTATTTACTTATTGTCAAAAGTTTATTTGTCTGCTCTCACTAGGTGTGACACGCAGACTGAATAAAACTAATTGAAACATGATTCCTGCTAGAGTATCGATCAAGCAATGGACAGTCACTGGACAAGCAATCAAGAAATGAATAAGTAGTAGCTAAAAAGTACATATGCAGAAAAATTACTAATAGGAAAAGAAGTGCATCGACAACTTGAATAAAAAGAAAGGACCATTGTCTGATCGATATTCTAGCAGGAATCATGTTTCAATCAGTTTGATTCATTCTGCGTGTCACAACTACTGAGAGCAGACGAAACGCAGTTGTGACAATAAACAAGTAAAATGAAACTTCTGGCGATATTTTTCATCCGCAAGATCAAAGCGGGGCGCATTTGCATTATTATGTTATAATCCTATATTAATAATATAAATCTCCAATACAAGAAACATAGCAATTATCAAATACTCTTCAATTGCAATATTTTGCATTATTTTTCATTTAAATGAAGCTTATCTGCCTATATGCAGAACGTCTATGTTCCATCATCAACTTATAATTGATCGCATATTTATAATGTATTTCCTGTTTGTTGCAGATCAACTCCTACTACATTTCCCAATGGAAGAGAAAGAAATATGGTGAATGATTTCTGAGAAACTTTTCATCGAAGCAAGTGTTCAAACGGTTAAAAAGAGAAGATATTAAAAATCATTGGCTGTTTTTTGAATTTAATGGCGTTTTGTGAATGATCATGAAATTAGCTAAAAAAAATAATGCTCCATAGTGTGATTGATTCTCAAACTTTTTTTTTTGAAATCTGGGCCGAACTTTCACCGACATGTCAAGGGGATCGAAAGTGAAAAGTGCAAATACCTCATGCATGTTGTCTTTAAATTGACATTATCACAATTGCTAAACTAAACTGATTATTCTTTACAATCATGATCACATAAAGCGTCAGTATGTCGCGGAAAGGTTTAGACACGCTGTAGCATTAGGAGCTGCCATGAAAACTGAATTTCCCAAAATTCTATGGGACAGAAGTTCGATAGAACAGGATTTCCCGAAATTCGATAGGACAGGAATTCCCACAAATCTATGGGACAAATTAGTCCCACAGGCAATAGGATCAAAGTTCCCCAAAATTCAATGGGACAAAACATTCCAACAGTGCCATAGAATAGAGTTCCATAGCAATAGCACTACCCGCTATGGGAAAATTACACTAATTCCGTAGGACGTTTCCTATAGGAGTGCCATAGATTTTGGTTAATCGGGAAACCCTGGCACATACAACAAGCCATAAGCAATGCGCCATAGGCCATAAATCATAAGTTATTAGCTGTCAGTGTTGCCCGTTTGAGAGTCCGTAGGCGATCATCTTCAATAGAACCGAGGTTGTGATATAACGCGTCATTCTTTATGCTTATGCTTCATGCTCTTACAAAAATTACAGAAATGTCACATATTTTCCTCTTCTGCCAGCTTGTAATAGGCTTGTGTAGTAGAAAGAACTTTGTCAAAATGACTTATGGCTTACGGTTTATTGCTGCGGCTGATGTCTTATGGTCTATGGCTCACGGGTGATGGCTGATGGCTTATGGCTTATGGAGGATCGCGACGTGACGTAATTATGGCTTATGGCTTATTCTGTGTGCCTCCGGTCAATAAAATGGCATTTCGCTAGTCCTTAAGATGAGTCATTGCTTAAATGTAGACACTGGGTTGTCCGCCTATAACAATTTTTACAAGCTGCTGAATTTTTATTAGAATCTCATTTATGGATCGATGCATAAACATTGAATAACGGAGGAATGATAAAGATTCATCATGGTTACACATAAAACTTTAATACAAGAATACTTTTAACCCTTTCATTCTTAAATCACTTTCAAAATCCATGATATTGAACAAGCTTGACATCGCATTTACTGCAAAATTCTGATAAACAGATGCTTAACTATTTGACGGTGCATTTAGTTGACTTGATAGACCTACAACTAATTAATGAAGTAAAATGAGATGAAACTAAAATTGAATAGATTGAAAATAACCTGACAAGGAAGGGTGAAAATATGACATGCATACATCACAATTATCAAAAGCTGATATGGATAAATGAAAATAATGAACGCTTGAACACTTATTGATTAATACAAATAATTAACACACACTATGTAGTTTGTACTCCCTGAAATCACTATTGAAATAAATGGACAAATGCAGCGAGAACATTCGCACAGCAAATGAACATTGGACGAGCGTTTTACAAATGCCACCAGTTTCAAATCATGAGGCATAGTTTTAAACACATAGACATTACTATGGATATTACTTGACTGACCAAAGAACGGGAGCTCATGCCTGCTTTTTACAATAGATGAATAAGATACAAAAGAATATTGATAGTAATGCAACTAAAGTCACAAAACTATTTTTGAGTTCAAAAAGTAACAGAAATCAAATAATAGATAAATAATGTGATATCACAATACTCTGTGATCACAATTAACTCATGTTGAGACTGATCACAGATTTAGACAACTCGCTCAAGTCTGAAGCGCATAAGTCTCCGGAGTTCTATCTGATTCTTCTTCCTGTCAGACACGATCAAAGGAAAAGATGGGACACAGATTGCAGATTTTGTCAAAAATAGAAACTTCTGTCTTCTCGGATTACGCGAAAAGTACTGAACCCAGAATCACAATTTTTGAAATGGAATGTCGTCTTCACATGATTTAATTCCTATCATTATCATGCACCCCTGTCCATGAAACTAAACACATTTAGATTTTGCAAGCCTCCAAATGTTGGCAAACACAAGAAAGTTTTAGCAATTTAATCCACATTCAATCCACATTTAACCGCATTCCCATGTACAATGCCGAAAAGAAACATGATAGCAACACATGCATATGATGGGGAATGACACGAAGACATTCTGTGTCAAAAATTACAGTTCTCGACTTAATATTTTTTATTTCATAGGAGAAAACATGCAACATTTCATTTTTGCACAAAAACTGCAATCTGCTTTTCACTGGATTTCATGATTTCCAATGCATTCATGTGTTTTTCTTTGATCGTGTCTGACAAGGAGAGGAACCAGGTGGAGCTCGATAGATGAGCAGATTCGCATTGGGCGATCTACTCATTACATCATTCTACATCAGAATACATCATTCTTTGAAAGTTTCATTTTCGGTCTCGTTCCCAGCAGAAACTCGCTCTTATCCTAACAATCAATGTGAAATGATACTAGACATTTTGATAGACATGATGCAAACTGAGCACAAGCCGTCCTCCGGTAAAATTATCTCAAAAATCTGCGGCCCGGGCACAGACTTGTCTCCAAAAATCAAGATCCGAGCCCGACCCGGCACACCTCACTATGCGGCCGTACGCTTAATTTTTACACTGCACGCCTCCAGTTGTTTGAGATAGCGGCTCAGCTGATAACGGATCAGCTCCATGTCAATTAAAAGATAATTAGTCCACACGCATTCAATTTAATTGCATAGATGGAAGTTTCTTTCATCAAAATATGAGAACGAGACAGATTTTCTAATCAAATATGTTTTGTAATAGATTACACGCTTTAAGCGCATTTTCAAAGTGACATTTTAAAACTAATTAGAAAAGAATTCTGATCGATTGCTATTATCATAAAACCGTATAATCATGACAAGAGAAAGTCGCAGACACTAACCAACTGTTCTTTTCGAGAATTTTCGTGTGAAGTATTAATATATATAGGCTATATGTAGACATCGCTCGATTATTATCAATCAACTTTCATCGTCACAATGATTGCAGTCTACCTTGTAGCACTTCTACTTCCAGCTTGCCTGAATGCCATATCGTACAGCGATTGTGGTAAGATGAGAATTTGATTACATTTACAGAAAGTCAGAGTAAATCTAATTCTCTTTAGTGCAGAGGCTAGTAAGACTGTTTGTCGTACATGTATCTGATCAGAAGCATTTTTAAAAATTCCGACCCCGCGCTTCTATGCGATCTGAATGTAAGTCAGATTCAGATTTTAGTATCCGACGGAAAGCTACATTCGCAACACATGCGCCACAGTAACTTGTCATCGGAGCATCGCACGAATATTCAACAATGTGTTTACATTTTTACGTTGGCATAACTTGCCAATAACCACGACAAATCATATCATAAGCTAGATGATATTATGAGTAATACTGTCACAGTCTCGATTCCAGACCTACTGACATTAGCAAACACTTAGCCTACTTGACAAAGTCTTGGATTCATCGGAGAATTTTATCCGAACGAGCTAGCAGCCTACCAGAAGTTGCATTTATCATCATCTACTCGTATGTTAGTGTTAATGTAGGAAAGGATTGACTGATTTATTTATAGCTGACATTGACTTACTCATATGTTTCATTTCGCGAAAGTTGAAGACAAAATGATCTCATGATGACCTCTCCAACAGGTGGAACAAGAATGACATTCATCGATGTGAAAGTAATTGGAGAGGCCTCATTTCCTGGCGAAGTTGAACTTAGAGGAGGCTTGGAAGTCACTAAAGAAATTGGAGGACCAAACCTTGCAATGAAAGTGACCATGAGCAAAGAAGTTAACGGAAAACTTGAAAAAGTTCCATGCATTGGCGACTTTGGCTCATGGTGAGTTAAATTGAAGTCTTCTCTGTATCTTTGTTCCGTTGGATTGTCGCAATCAAAACAATCAATCTGTCTGTCTGTCTGTCTGTCTGTAAAAGTAATCATTACTTGTTCACCAGTTGATGCGGTACTGTACCTATATTTCCTATTCAATTAGTACAAAAGAATTCCGATATTTGATTCATATAAAAAGAGAATCAAATTACTTTGCCGGATCCTACACAATCCGAGTCGACACACTGAAAGCCAATGATGTAAAGCCAGCATTTTCATAGTTGGTGAAAGTGTTCATTCAAGTGCAAGAAAGCACAAATTACCTAATAAATTTACAAACCATTAGCAAGAAGCTGTTTGTGATGATGAAAATAGCTCTCGTGATGCAGGCTATAATAACGTGAACAGTTTTTGTGCATTGAAATAGTCTTTTCTCATTTGCTGGAACAGAACAAGTTTCATCATGATTTCAAAAAAATAGCTATTGATACATAACCTACATAATGGTTTTGTGAAAGAGTGTACTGTGGATTCTTAGTGTATCAAATTTCAAGATTTTCGGTGTCTTTTATAACATTTTCTTCACTTCTAAACCGTGAATGCTTATCTTGTGCCTGTGTATCATCTATCTAACAATAGAAAAGGCTCTCTGAAAAGTTTTGTTGCACTATGTAAAAGATGAGTGCAACATTCTTTTGCAGTAGGCCAGCATGTACGAAATAAAGAAACTCATCATAAACCACAGTATACTTTCTGATCATTTGAAGCCATCTAGTGGACAAAACTTATCATAAGTGGACAAAATTAATAATTGGTAGACAGTCGAACCTATTTCAGAATAACCTAGAGGGCTAATTGTTGATTGCATACTTTATATTGTACATCTTTGATCCTTATATGTCAATATCATGAGATCTGACACTAGTCTATTGCTATGACATGAATTATGATCTATGGGCTTTCATATTCAAACGTCCGAATGATGAACAAAGAAACAAAGTGTATGTATTGATAACTCACATGTTTTCTAAGAGCATGTGCAGTTATTGTAACAGTTATTGCCAATAATGAGTGATAATCATAGTAGTGAATCTTGATTATGTAAAATTATGAAGCTATTTTGTTGAATTATGAAAAGTTCAAGAACTGCAATCTACCTTTCCTGCCTCCATAATTTGCCTTAAACTGATTCTTGTTTGAAAAATATTAGATGACTTTTCTTACTTTCCCTGCATTTCATAATAGCTGTTGAAATAGAGAATTATTTATGATGCATTCTCTGCATAATTCAATACACAGGACATCAAACGTACACCGAATATACCGAATAAAATAGCACTTAATTATATACTGCATATATTATAATTTATAATCTGTATATGTGTGATTTGAATTATTCAAAGATATCTTCTTAAACTATGATTTAAAACTATCTTTACATGTTTCCGTACATCTAATCCATCTTATCACTATCTTTGAGCCCTATAAGGCAGATTATAATATACGAATCATACAAATCTGAAGAGTGCATTATTGACGATAGATAATCTGAGGTACATTAATGCCAAAAAATTAGAATGCGGGAAAAAGTTTGGTAATTGTATAAATGTATTTAATAGAACCTATTGTGGCCATACTTTTCTTTTGGAGTGAAATTTACAATGATTCCCAGAAATGGCGAAGTGGTGTAAACGACTTTTTAAGAAAACTGAGATTCTCGAATGTTACGAAGATGAAATGTAAAAACATGGCTGAATATTTTGCCGGTAGAATACTAAATCTAATCAATCGAAAATTCATTTTCTGCCGACTGAATATTGATTAAATATCCCACATCTCCTACAGGAAATTGCGAATTCTTAACATTCAATAACTTTGTCCAATTTATCCGATGCATGTATTCGTTTTAGTGAGATTGATGACTACTGTGGAGCTTTAGCAAAGCTGGAAAAACAAATAGGATGTCCTGCTAGTATTACAAAGATTGGTTCGACGTGCACATGTCCTATAAAACCACTCACTCAGAAAAACTACAGCGAGAAAATGCCGCTATCAGCTATTCCACCTGCAGCAGGTATAGGAGCGGTAAGTTGAATGAATAATAAATTGCCTTATGTCTATCTCTAGCAACGTTATGCAGAGAATTGGGAATATTCCTTGGCTAGTCATTTTATTTTGTAGAGATTGGACAGAGCCAAGTAAATTGATAGAATTTATCTATAATTGCTCATTAGTACAATGTATTTCTGCTACTATCCGCAGCTATCATCAGGCAGTGAGTGAATGATTTAAAGAATGAAGTTTGAAATTCACATCCAGAGACATGTAAAAAAAGTTATGCAGATATGTAGGACCTATATTTGAATGCACAATAATTCTTTTGTGCATGAACAATGTGCTATTCTGTGGTAAAGTCTTACACATGTTTCAGTGCTATCAGTACTTTGAGCATGCAATGATGCATTGAAGATAGTCACTTTTCATGAGCTATTGCTTTCTATCAAAAAGTCACTTCTTCATTTTCTTAGATCCTCGAAAATGTTCTTGAACGTTTACTTTTGTTTTTTCAGGGCACGTACAGAATTCAGTCTGAATTGGTTGACAAGTCCACCGGAGAGGTACTTTCATGTGGACTTATGAGCGACATTGTAGTCAAATAATTCGATGCTGTTATTCCAAATACAAACATCAGTGACAACAGGTTGAGTTTTGAGTTTTGCTTAAAGATGAATGAAATTTGGGCAGTGGGTAGGGTATGATTGAGCACCTAACCTAGTCAGACATCAATGTCTTGTCGTCACAAATAAACTGAGTATAGCATATAACGCAAACATGATTATTAACATGCAAAGACATGAATCGAGTTTGTTTCTAAATACGAATAGACCATGCAAAAGAATAATAGAAATTCTATCGATTGAAGCAGCAACTATTTTGCAATGTTTTTAGTGAATTCATTCTCGCCCATGTTTTAGGCGTTCGAAATGTTGAGATTGCAGTGCCGTGATCTCGTCCATTCGAGATTATATTTATTGAATACACACACTTAACTAATGAAAATTGCTGTTACATTTAATTGATTGTTGGAAAATTTGGTCAGCTGCTGACGACAAATGTAAGCATACTATTAAGCTTTTTCCCATGCCCACTTATGAAATATCATCTGGAAGGTAAATCAAAAGTAAAGGGAATGCCAAGTTCACTTGTGTTGTGATGCAGTTCTTGTGACCAACACATTTCACAGAGAATAGAGTTGCCAATGTACATGTAAATTCTCTAAAGTATGCTGACATCGCGAGCACTTTCGAGGCCTCTAATCATGCGATGCGGTCGATCAAAAGTGACACAATGTACAAAAGTACACACTTGGATGCAATGAACAAACTGAAGACACAGAGGGACGGAAAGATAGCACAAAAGAATATTGACAATAAAGACTATCAGGACAGCAATAAACTATATACAAACTCTTTGTGAACACAAAGAGGTGGTGCACGATTCAAAATAGACAAGGCTTCTAAAATACGCAAGGAACCAGGAAGTGACATTGAAAGAACTGTGTAAAATAGAAAAATAAGACGGAAAAGAAAAAAGCCTTCAAAATCATCACAATCGACTGCATGCAAGCCTAAGGGAATAAATAATGGAAAAAGGAGCATTTATCTCGTTGAGTACAAAAGTGATGTGAGGAGGTCCAGCCGTGAGCCATCGTCATCTGTATGCAAGCATGCATGCAGTCGATTGTGATAATTTTTGAAGGCTTTTTCTTTTCCGTCTTATTTTTCTATTTTTGCACGGTTCTTTCAATGTCACATCCTTTCGCATTTTTGGAGCCTTGTAGATTTTGTATCGTGCATCACCCCTTTGTGTTCATAAAGAGTTTGTGTATAGTTTATTGTTGTCCTGGCAGTCTTTACTGTCAATATTCTTTTGCGCTATCTGAGAGTCTCTCTCTCTCTCTCTCACACACACACACACACTATCTCCAATCATCTGTTTGCGAAATAGACATAATTGTAGTTATCGTCACAACAAGACAGTTATCAAAAGCATATTCAAACAAGCACATGTATTCAAGCAGTGTTAATCCTGATGTTATAATATTGAGAAAGTCGTTTAAATGATGATATTTGTCTGCTTCAGGGTATGCGACACGCTGCGTTTCGGGAATCTTTTCCATGTGACAGTGATTTATTGCAAATTGGGCAAGGCTGTTCCTGCATGTTTTGAAAAAATTACTTTACACTTTCACTTTAACGATTGTCGCAAAAGACGCTTCGTTGCCAATCTTTTGACATTCGCTGAAGACTGCATCATATTTTAATTGAATTTGCGGTTATTAAAAAATATGGTAAATTCAACAATTATACCGTATCCTGATCCCTGAATGTTCTCATGCCCTACCATTGACGCACTGGGTTTATATTAGGATTGTGAGCTATCCACACCGGTGAGCCGAAGCCGAAAATGCTTGCGAGTGACTCTCATCGTGCTTAACCCGCTAGTCAATATAATAATTCTAATGGAATTCTTCAAAACTAGCTGTATTTGATCTTTTCTTCAAAGTAGTTGACCACATCAGGAAATATAGAAAGATTCACACCAATTTCACCGTTATTTACAAATCACTATGCAAGAAGGTGAACATCTCGAGTGATGATTCAACCATTTGCTGTCAAGCCTCTAATATTCATCAATCAAGTGAAACCATTCAATACTTCAATCAGCCGCTTTTTATGCGAATAGTTCGATTGGGATATTTGTAAAATGTTTTTTAAGAAGGCTTTATAAAAAGGTTTATAAAAAGTCTGATTTAGTTTACAGAGAGAACTCCCCCTACAAACCTAAATACATAGTAAAGATGCTTTTATAAAATTATGTAAATTTGCAACGGAAGGACATTTTCTTTTTGATAACAAAATGTTCCGACAGATCGATGGTGTTAGCATGGGGTCTTCCCTTGCATACACTCTAGCAAACCTCTTCCTTTCAGAATTGGAACGGAATTGGTTTAAAGTGGACTGTAGTCCCATCTTTTATTATAGATACGCAGATGACTGTATATGCATTTTTGATAATTTAGGTAAAACAAATAAGTTTTTGCAATTTCTTAATCAACAGCATCCGAATTTGGAATTTACCTGTGAAGTAGGAGGCTCAAGTATTTCTTTTTTAGATGTTGATAATGATAATTTATTTGCCGAAAGACATAACATTTAAAATACATGCACAACATCACGAGAAATCAAGGCAAATAGAAGCCCGGAGATATGCAGAACAAATCTGACAAAGGGTTGGTACGCTAAATCTGCCAGTAAGGTCAGGAAGAATTTGGTCACCAAATATCATTCCGCTGAAAGTACGATCTTATAGAACGCTTAAATTCAGTTACTGTTCGTACATTAACTTCAATAGCTGAGAGGTTGTTCCAATGTCGAATGACGTCGATGGTGAAAAAGTAAGCGCGATATGAATGATGCGATGTTGGGATAATCAGTCGTAGGATTGCCTCGAGAGGTTCGGTGGGAGATGGTGAAAAATCTTTAGGAATTAGAATAGTCATGTCATTCAAAAATTTGAAGAGAAAGATCAATTTGTATCTGATTCTCCGAGCATACAATGAGAGGAGGCCAAGGTTGAAAAGACGACTTCTATAATTAATGTCACGAAGATGTGGGAAGAAGCGTGTGAAACGTTTTTGAACTCACTCAATTTGTTGTATGACTCCTTTTTGAAATGGACACCAAATAATGTTTCCGTATTCTAGAATACTGCTAACATAGGATTTATACGCGTTCAATAGCAAAACAGTCTCACGCGAGATAAAGGTCTTCTTTATCATACCGAGCAACATATTAGCTTTGGATACCATTTTAGAGATATGAGAAGAGAAACCATGCGGTCTACTGACAAAAATACCAAGATCTTTAAAATCTGCAGTTTGATCAATCGTCGCATTGTTCAAGACATATTGATGTTCCTGATTAAGTCCCCCAAAACTCATAAGTCTGGTCTTAGATGCGTTGATTTGAATACCATTATTGTTGGACCATGCTTCCACACTTTGCAGATCGTTTTGAAGATTGTGCTTACCCACAGTCTGTACATCGAAGTCGGTTTTGAAGGCGATGTATAATTTGATGTCATCGGCATACTTTAGTGTCGTGGAATGCTCTATGCAGTCATCAATGTCATTTATGTAAATTGAGAATAGGAGGGGACCAAGGACTAATCCCTGGATCACACCTCTACTGATATTCTTCGTGTTTGAAAGTACTCCCCTAATCCGGACACGTTGTTGTCTGTTGGTAAGGAAATTTGAAATCCATTGAAAGAGTTTGCCTTTAATTCCATGAGAGTTGATTTTGCGAAGAAGGTTATCATGAGGTACCTTATCGAAAGCACGACTAAAATCAATAAACACAGTGTCCACGCACAAACCTATATCCAAGTTGTGAGTCGAAAAATCAAAAAATGTCACACCGGCGGTTTCTGTTGACGCACCTTTTGTAAATCTATGCTAGGTTTTCAGCAAGATATTGTTATCATTGAGGAATTTGAAAATAGATTTTGATATCAAACGCTCCATAATACGGCTTATACAGCTAGATGCAGCTATAGGTCGATAGTTGGAGTAAATAAGTTTGGAACCTGACTTATAGATTGGTGTAATTGTAACATGTCTCCAAGAATCAGGAATTGTGGCATGAGACATTGATTGTTGGAAAATGTGAGCCAATTTGCCAGAAATAAAATGTCCTGCTTTTTTGATAGCGACGTAGCACAAATCATCGGGGTCAGAGGAAGTGGAGTTAGGAAGTTTCTGCAAGCACTCGTAGATTTCGGACGCAGAAAATATAACGTTATCAATATACGCGTCATTCGTGCAAATATCCATAGCTGACGTAGTATTTGGCAGATCAGAAGAAAAATGAGAACAAAATTCGTCATTGAATCTGTCGGCAATCACTTTAGGATCATGTGACTTTTGACCGTCAGGACATTCCATCAAATGAAAATGGTCTCGGATTTTCAACCCTTTGTTCACATAACTCCAGAAAGCTTTCGGATTTGATTTAAAAGATAAACTGAGTTTTTATTCGTATTTCACAACAGCGACATTCATTTGATTATTCACACGACGCGAAGATGCAGATAGCTTAAGTCTATTGCACAAAGTTGGATACCTTTTACAAGATTGAAATAATCGACGATGACGCCGAACAACCGTACGAACATGCCTGTTGTTTAGGGGTGTCCACAACCTTCTCCTTTTGGATGCGATAGAAGCTTTACTAGCAGTTGTAAAATTCTCCAAAGAATTGTTCCACAATATATTGACATCACATGCATCATTACAGGGCCATGGGGAATCAAAGAGCTACACTGTAAACTGTACGATACGAAAGCGAAGAGATTTTCCCTACGAAAGCGTATGTACAAATCGAGAATAACAAAATGTACCAGTGCATTTTTGCTTTCGTACATGCACGTACGAAAGCGATATCCGCTTCCTATTGGCGCCGAGCGGAGTCAGCTCTATATTGCTTAATTTTGATTTCCTTAACGAGACTTTGGTTGCGGTCAATGAGCGTCCCCGATTAATTATTCTTCTATCTTTATACACTTCTTGTAAACAGATATCCATAAGCTCATTGAAACCTAAAATTCAATGCCGTTAAATCCTATTTCTCTCTCTCTCTCTCCCTCTGTTCGAGGTGTATTGCGCGTGTTTTCATTTCCTTCATTGTAATTCATTCCCGAGATATTTGAAGAACAACCATGAATTTTGAGTCAGTTTATTAAAATAAAACAAATACGAGAAATAACATTTATACCGCTAAATGCCGATAAAATTCAGAATAGAAAAAGCTTGATTACAAAAGATTACATGTCATCAGATGATACTGGTCTGTCTTTGAAATTGAAGCTAGCAAAAAATAATAAAATTCATAGTCAAACGGTCTTCCCCCGCCACTCCATCGTCCTCGATGATAATGTCATGTATTACTGTCGGAAAAGACACCATTTAGCTTGCGAAAATATTTGTACAGTTATTGTGATGCTGGCTAGGAAAAGATGTAGGTAACTTTGAAACCCAAGTAATAAGAGAATGGTCTGAAGACCCAAAACGTTCATCGATGGATAAATTAGCGACATCAACAGATGAGAAAATGAGGTCAAGAATGGAACCAGATTGGGGTCTAGTGGGATGACCGACATGCTGATTCAAAAAGTTATCCATACACCACCGCACTAAAGGGTGATCACAAAGTATTGCGAGATCGGATGACCAGTTGACATCCGGAGCATTGAAATCGCCACAAATGAGATAGCTTTTGGCTTCATCAGTACACACATTATACATGTAAGATAAAATTTCATTGTCTGACCAGCTATTATTAGGGGGCCTATAGACGCAACAGACTACAACATTTCTCGCCCGACCAACAATTTCGCAGGTTACAGCTTCAACGCTATTATGATCATAACTATGAACTTCAAAAGATAACAGAGTAGAGGAAATGAATATGATGACACCACCACCGCGACTAATCTCACGTCACGACGATACAAGGTGTAATTGTCAATTGTGAAATAGGAGTCAAATAAGTCCTTTGTGCACCAAGTTTCAGTCACAAAGATAATCTGTGGATTATATGTTGAGGCATACACTCTCAAAAGATTGATTTTGTTGACAAGAGAGCGAGCGTTTATGTAACAACATGAGATCGAATTATCTACAAAGTCATTACAATCAATGGTACTAATATTTTGTTGATATTTAGTTGATACACGGTCGTGAAAATGTTCGAGAAAATCAGAGTACAGGGGAGATAGGAGAAATGTAGGTACTGTCTGGATAATTATCAGATAGAAATTGTAAATATCGTTCAATCATTATTTTTGGGATATGAGCAACGTCGCTTGAGAATATATGTCACATCAATTGATTGGCGATGTGGCGATATTGATTCTATCGACAACATAATTGTTTTTGTAGAGGGCTCCTTTTCTAATGTAAACACGGTCATTCATCGAACAGCTGTTTTTTGTCACTTTGAAAACGTCACGCAACCGCCTTTCCTCTTTACGGGTTATCACACTAGAATCTGGGTTAATAAATATCTTTCCAAATGAATTAATCACCGTCGTATTGCTCCGTAACGATCTTTGAGATCTTAGAATCTCATTTCTTGACTCAATATTATTTAATTCTATCTTTATTATACGGTTGAGACCAGGTTTCGAAAGACCTAGCCTTGACACGGATTTCAGAGACTGCGGTGAAAAACTGTTTGACGTTTCCCGCAAAAGATAATTGACCTTCGAAAAATCATCATCAAAGGTTTGTTGCTCAATGCGCAATGGTGTTCTGGGTACTCCTGACATGATAAGATAAGATTTTCTTTTTTCCACTTCGAATTGCTCAATTTGCTTTTGTTGAGAAATGAACAAATCCTTCAACTTGTTCGTTTCTAAATCAAGTCTTATTTGTTCAGCTTGTATGCTGTCCATTCGTGATTCTATTCTAGTGACCTTGTCCATAATTGCGTCTAGCTTCAGCATGAGGTTCTTATCCATTTCAATAAACAACTGCTGAACATCATCCAGGGTTATCGATTGCGTTGAGCGTGTAGATCTAGCTGGAGGTGTGTCTTTATTTCCACTATTCGTTGGCATAATATCGGCATCACACTGTATGTCACTGTCACAACTGGTAATGCAACGTCACTGTATTGCTATAAAGGTCACGTGCCAAAAATCGATAGTTGCAGTTGTCGATGAAAAGGACAGGTCTACAGAAATGCGATGAAATCAGCTGATTACAATGCGATACTGACAATACAGCTGATGAAACAGAAAGATGTAAGCACGAATAGGCACTGATGAACAACAGGGAACTCTTGCAGCAACTGACGACGATGACGTAAATGCAGCTATTACACTGATTGAAGAGCCAATCGATAATAGAAATGACACAAATGGCACAACAATGGACGAATGCCGACGATAGAAGCCAAACCAAGCAGCCGAAGTTGAGTATGACGTCAGATAAGTATGCACGATGACAACACGATCCGAACAACACCAAATCCGATCCACAACCACAGAAAGGAACCACCAACACGGCAAAATCACGAAACCTACGAGAGACTGTCCGAGATAGAACACGATCGACCAGCACGGCAGTCATTCAGTATGTTAGCATAAGTATGTCGAATACTGTAGAGACTAGTGTGTTTCGAAAGGACACGCATACTGGGTTGTCAAAACTTTGGAGCCAACTGCCCTATGCAATGGTATAGAGACTTAGTATTAGGTATGATTAATCGTGCGCAGGGATGCGGAGGATAGGACTCCGACTACGACTCCGGGGGCTGATAGGACTCCGACTCCGGGTGGCCAATATATAAGCACTAGTTTTTTGAAAAATTAACTGGCAACCTACATCATAGATCATTATACCTTAACCTATTTTTAGGGATCATTACTGTATCAATTCTTAATCATTTTCGATGAAAGCTCATCAAATGTCGCTTTCAGTTGGATGCATACGACTAGGAAGCACACATCTTCTTGATGTGTGCTTCACAGTTTTTCTCCAGTCTCTACCAGGCAAGAGAATCACCATCCTTCTCAAAAATATATGAGTACATTTTCGATTTTAATATGCGCTTTAGAGGAGCCATCACACACGAATAACGTGAGGGTAAGAGGATAATGTTCTCAAGCAAACTAGTATTTCATTTTTGTCTCTGATGTGACCTTTGGCGAGTAGGTGTGATCAAGGCTAGGAAGGCTTGTCTTCTCTACTGAATCACCGAGTGAAAAGACAATCCTTTTTCACTATCACGGGTCATTCCCTCAACTATTTCAAGCTTTGCATGCCCTGCTGACTCTGTACTTTTGCTTGACGGAGAAAGTTGACAGCCATGCACAAGAATATATAATTTGCTTGTATTATATTTCGGGTCTAGTTATAGGCCGGAGTCCATAACTATACATTCACAGCAATTTCATCGTTATTTACAAATCACTATGCAAGAAGGTGAACATCTCGAGTGATGATTCAACCATTTGCAGTCAAGCCTCTAATATTCATCAATCAATCAAAACTCCTTTTATATCAAAAGCATTTGTTCAGACGTATTTTGATACTTCTTCTAAGTATTTGGAAATGAAGCACTTAGAAAATATCCATGCATTTTTAAGGAAATAATTATAGTAAGTCGAACCAATAATGTGCTTTAAGTACATTAAATTTGAGGCGAGAATGCATGTGTATGTTGCTCACCAAGAGCTTTTTGCAGGACGGTTGCTTTTTCGGCTAAAACACAGTCTTAATTAAGGAAGTCCACAATCTCGTTTTAAAATCCAGATTAATGATTCACAGAAGGTTATGTGTTGAGAGGAAATGAAGGCCACTACATGCAGATGATGGGAAGTCTACAACGATGACACACTTACATTCGTTTCAGCTACACTATCTTATGTCACTTTTCTCGGAAAGTGAGTAAATTCAACTACAATTAAGACTTCAAGCCATAGCCGTGGAATTTTCTGTCGGCTCCGCCTCCGACCTGCTACCATCTGCTACCATCTTGGCTCCATCTCCGGCTCCGAAACCCTGGCACATACAACAAGCCATAAGGAATGCGCCATAGGCCATAAATCATAAGTTATTAGCTGTCAGTGTTGCCCGTTTGAGAGTCCGTAGGCGATCATCTTCAATAGAACCGAGGTTGTGATATAACGCGTCATTCTTTATGCTTATGCTTCATGCTCTTACAAAAATTACAGAAATGTCACATATTTTCCTCTTCCGCCAGCTTGTAATAGGCTTGTGTAGTAGAAAGAACTTTGTCAAAATGACTTATGGCTTACGGTTTATTGCTGCGGCTGATGTCTTATGGTCTATGGCTCACGGCTGATGTCTTATGGTCTATGGCTCACGGCTGATGGCTGATGGCTTATGGCTTATGGAGGATTGCGACGTGACGTAATTATGGCTTATGGTTTATTCTGTGTGCCTCCGGTCAATAAAATGGCATTTCGCTAGTCCTTAGGATGAGTCATTGCTTAAATGTAGACACTGGGTTGTCCGCCTATAACAATTTTTACAAGCTGCTGAATTTTTATTAGAATCTCATTTATGGATCGATGCATAAACATTGAATAACGGAGGAATGATAAAGATTCATCATGGTTACACATAAAACTTTAATACAAGAATACTTTTAACCCTTTCATTCTTAAATCACTTTCAAAATCCATGATATTGAACAAGCTTGACATCGCATTTACTGCAAAATTCTGATAAACAGATGCTTAACTATTTGACGGTGCATTTAGTTGACTTGATAGACCTACAACTAATTAATGAAGTAAAATGAGATGAAACTAAAATTGAATAGATTGAAAATAACCTGACAAGGAAGGGTGAAAATATGACATGCATGCATCACAATTATCAAAAGCTGATATGGATAAATGAAAATAATGAACGCTTGAACACTTATTGATTAATACAAATAATTAACACACACTATGTAGTTTGTACTCCCTGAAATCACTATTGAAATAAATGGACAAATGCAGCGAGAACATTCGCACAGCAAATGAACATTGGACGAGCGTTTTACAAATGCCACCAGTTTCAAATCATGAGGCATAGTTTTAAACACATAGACATTACTATGGATATTACTTGACTGACCAAAGAACGGGAACTCATGCCTGCTTTTTACAATAGATGAATAAGATACAAAAGAATATTGATAGTAATGCAACTAAAGTCACAAAACTATTTTTGAGTTCAAAAGGTAACAGAAATCAAATAATAGATAAATAATGTGATATCACAATACTCTGTGATCACAATTAACTCATGTTGAGACTGATCACAGAATTAGGCAGCTCGCTCAAGTCTGAAGCGCATAAGTCTCCGGAGTTCTATCTGATTCTTCTTCCTGTCAGACACGATCAAAGGAAGAGATGGGACACAGATTGCAGATTTTGTCAAAAATAGAAACTTCTGTCTTCTCGGATTACGCGAAAAGTACTGAACCCAGAATCACAATTTTTGAAATGGAATGTCTTCACATGATTTAATTCCTATCATTATCATGCACCCCTGTCCATGAAACTAAACACATTTAGATTTTGCAAGCCTCCAAATGTTGGCAAACACAGGAAAGTTTTAGCAATTTAATCCACATTTAATCCACATTTAACCGCATTCCCATGTACAATGCCGAAAAGAAACATGATAACAACACATGCATATGATGGGAAATGACACGAAGACATTCTGTGTCAAAAATTACAGTTCTCGACTTAATATTTTTTATTTCATAGGAGAAAACATGCAACATTTCATTTTTGCACAAAAACTGCAATCTGCTTTTCACTGGATTTCATGATTTCCAATGCATTGATGTGTTTTTCTTTGATCGTGTCTGACAAGGAGAGGAACCAGGTGGAGCTCGATAGATGAGCAGATTCGCATTGGGCGATCTGCTCATTACATCATTCTACATCAGAAAACATCATTCTTTGAAAGTTTCATTTTCGGTCTCGTTCCCAGCAGAAACTCGCTCTTATCCTAACAATCAATGTGAATTGATACTAGACATTTTGATAGACATGATGCAAACTGAGCACAAGCCGTCCTCCGGTAAAATTATCTCAAAAATCTGCGGCCCGGGCACAGACTTGTCTCCAAAAATCAAGATCCGAGCCCGACCCGGCACACCTCACTATGCGGCCGTACGCTTAATTTTCAAACTGCACGCCTCCAGTTGTTTGAGATAGCGGCTCAGCTGATAACGGATCAGCTCCATGTCAATTAAAAGATAATTAGTCCACACGCATTCAATTTAATTGCATAGATGGAAGTTTCTTTCATCAAAATATGAGAACGAGACAGATTTTCTAATCAAATATGTTTTGTAATAGATTACACGCTTTAAGCGCATTTTCAAAGTGACATTTTAAAACTAATTAGAAAAGAATTCTGATCGATTGCTATTATCATAAAACCGTATAATCATGACAAGAGAAAGTCGCAGACACTAACCAACTGTTCTTTTCATGAAGTTTGATGTGAAGTATTAATATATATATATATATATGTAGACATCACTCGATTATTATCAATCAACTTTCATCGTCACAATGATTGCAGTCTACCTTGTAGCACTTCTACTTCCAGCTTGCCTGAATGCCATATCGTACAGCGATTGTGGTGAGATGAGAATTTGATTACATTTACAGAAAGTCAGAGTAAATCTAATTCTCTTTAGTGCAGAGGCTAGTAAGACTGTTTGTCGTACATGTATCTGATCAGAAGCATTTTTAAAAATTCCGACCCCGCGCATCTACATGTATGCGATCTGAATGTAAGTCAGATTCAGATTTTAGTATCCGACGGAAAGCTACATTCGCAACACATGCGCCACAGTAACTTGTCATCGGAGCATCGCACGAATATTCAACAATGTGTTTACATTTTTACGTTGGCATAACTTGCCAATAACCACGACAAATCATATCATAAGCTAGATGATATTATGAGTAATGCTGTCACAGTCTCGATTCCAGACCTACTGACATTAGCAAACACTTAGCCTACTTGACAAAGTCTTGGATTCATCGGAGAATTTTATCCGAACGAGCTAGCAGCCTACCAGAAGTTGCATTTATCATCATCTACTCGTATGTTAGTGTTAATGTAGGAAAGGATTGACTGATTTATTTATAGCTGACATTGACTTACTCATATGTTTCATTTCGCGAAAGTTGAAGACAAAATGATCTCATGATGACCTCTCCAACAGGTGGAACAAGAATGACATTCATCGATGTGAAAGTAATTGGAGAGGCCTCATTTCCTGGCGAAGTTGAACTTAGAGGAGGCTTGGAAGTCACTAAAGAAATTGGAGGACCAAACCTTGCAATGAAAGTGACCATGAGCAAAGAAGTTAACGGAAAACTTGAAAAAGTTCCATGCATTGGCGACTTTGGCTCATGGTGAGTTAAATTGAAGTCTTCTCTGTATCTTTGTTCCGTTGGATTGTCGCAATCAAAACAATCAATCTGTCTGTCTGTCTGTCTGTCTGTCTGTAAAAGTAATCATTACTTGTTCACCAGTTGATGCGGTACTGTACCTATATTTCCTATTCAATTAGTACAAAAGAATTCCGATATTTGATTCATATAAAAAGAGAATCAAATTACTTTGCCGGATCCTACACAATCCGAGTCGACACACTGAAAGCCAATGATGTAAAGCCAGCATTTTCATAGTTGGTGAAAGTGTTCATTCAAGTGCAAGAAAGCACAAATTACCTAATAAATTTACAAACCATTAGCAAGAAGCTGTTTGTGATGATGAAAATAGCTCTCGTGATGCAGGCTATAATAATATGAACAGTTTTTGTGCATTGAAATAGTCTTTTCTCATTTGCTGCAACAGAACAAGTTTCATCATGATTTCAAAAAAATAGCTATTGCTACATAACCTACATAATTGTTTTGTAAAAGAGTGTACTGTGGATTCTTAGTGTATCAAATTTCAAGATTTTCGGTGTCTTTTATAACATTTTCTTCACTTCTAAACCATGAATGCTTATCTTGTGCCTGTGTATCATCTATCTAACAATAGAAAAGGCTCTCTGAAAAGTTTTGTTGCACTATGTAAAAGATGAGTGTAGCATTCTTTTGCAGTAGGCCTGCATGTACGAAATATAGAAACTCATCATAAAACACACAGATCAACCACAGTATACTTTCTGATCATTTGAAGCCATCTAGTGGACAAAACTTATTATAAGTGGACAAAATTAATAATTGGTAGACAGTCGAACCTGTTTCAGAATAACCTAGAGGGCTAATTGTTGATTGCATACTTTATATTGTACATCTTTGATCCTTATTTGTCAATATCATGAGATCTGACAGTAGTCTATTGCTATGACATGAATTATGATCTATGGGCTTTCATATTCAAACGTCCGAATGATGAACAAAGAAACAAAGTGTATGTATTGATAACTCACTTCTTTTCTAAGAGCATGTGCAGTTATTGTAACAGTTATTGCCAATAATGAGTGATAATCATAGTAGTGAATCTTGATTATGTAAAATTATGAAGCTATTTTGTTGAATTATGAAAAGTTCAAGAACTGCAATCTACCTTTCCTGCCTCCATAATTTGCCTCAAACTGATTCTTGTTTGAAAAATATTAGATGACTTTTCTTACTTTCCCTGCATTTCATAATAGCTGTTGAAATAGAGAATTATTTATGATGCATTCTCTGCATAATTCAATACACAGGACATCAAACGTACACCGAATATACCAAATAAAATAGCACTTAATTATATACTGCATATATTATAATTTATAATCTGTATGTGTGTGATTTGAATTATTCAAAGATATCTTCTTAAACTATGATTTAAAACTATCTTTACATGTTTCCGTACATCTAATCCATCTTATCACTATCTTTGAGCCCTATAAGGCAGATTATAATATACGAATCATACAAATCTGAAGAGTGCTTTATTGACGATAGATAATCTGAGGTACATTAATGCCAAAAAATTAGAATGCGGAAAAAAGTTTGGTAATTGTATAAATGTATTTAATAGAACCTATTGTGGCCATACTTTTCTTTTGGAGTCAAATTATATTTACAATGATTCCCAGAAAAGGCGAAGTGGTGTAAACGACTTTTTAAGAAAACTGAGATTCTCGAATGTTGCGAAGATGAGATGTAAGAACATGGCTGAATATTCTGCCGGTAGAATACTAAATCTAATCAATCGAAAATTCATTTTCTGCCGACTGAATATTGATTAAATATCCCACATCTCCTACAGGAAATTGCGAATTCTTAACATTCAATAACTTTGTCCAATTTATCCAATGCATGTATTCGTTTTAGTGAGACTGATGACTTCTGTGGATATTTAGAAAAGATGGAAAAACAAATGGGATGTCCTGCTAGTGCCACAAAGATTAGTTCGACGTGCACATGTCCTATAAAACCAGTCATTCAGAAAAACTACAGCGAGAAAATGCCGCTATCAGCTATTCCACCTGCAGCAGGTATAGGAGCGGTAAGTTGAATGAATAATAAATTGCCTTATGTCTATCTCTACAGTATCAACGTTATGCAGAGAATTGGGAATATTCCTTGGCTAGTCATTTTATTTTGTAGAGATTGGACAGAGCCAAGTAAATTGATAGAATTTATCTATAATTGCTCATTAGTACAATGTATTTCTGCTACTATCCGCAGCTATCATCAGGCAGTGAGTGAATGATTTAAAGAATGAAGTTTGAAATTCACATCCAGAGACATGTAAAAAAAGTTATGCAGATATGTAGGACCTATATTTTAATGCACAATAATTCTTTTGTGCATGAACAATGTGCTATTCTGTGGTAAAGTCTTACGCATGTTTCAGTGCTATCAGTACTTTGAGCATGCAATGATGCATTGAAGATAGTCACTTTTCATGAGCTATTGCTTTCTATCAGAAAGTCACTTCTTCATTTTCTTAGATCCTCAAAAATGTTCTTGAACGTTTACTTTTGTTTTTTCAGGGCACGTACACGTATCAGACTGAAGTGGTTGACAAGTCCACTGGGGAGGTACTTTCATGTGCACTTATGAGCGGCATTGTAGTCAAATAATTCGATGCTGTTATTCCAAATACAAACATCAGTGACAACAGTTTGAGTTTTGAGTTTTGCTTAAAGATGAATGAAATTTGGGCAGTGGGTAGGGTATGATTTAGCACCTAACCTAGTCAGACATCAATGTCTTGTCGTCACAAATAACCTGAGTATAGCATATAACGCAAACATGATTATTAACATGCAAAGACATGAATCGAGTTTGTTTCTAAATACGAATGGGCCATGCAAAAGAATAATAGAAATTCTATCGATTGATTTGCAATTTTTTTTTTTTTTTTGAATTAATTCTCGCATGTTTTTAGCGCGTTCAATGTTTGAGATTGCAGTGCCCGATCTCGTCCCATTTCGAGATTATATTTATTGAATACACACACTAACTAATGAAAATGATTGTTAGAAAATTGGTTGGAAAATTTGGTCAGCTGCTGACGACAAATGTAAGCATACTATTAAGATTTTTCCCATGCCCACTTATTAAATATCATCTGAAAGGTAAATCAAAAGTAAAGGGAATGCCAAGTTCACTTGTGTTGTGATGCAGTTCTTGTGACCAACACATTTCACAGAGAATAGAGTTGCCAATGTACATGTAAATTCTCTAAAGTATGCTGACATCGCGAGCACTTTCGAAGCCTCTAATCATGCGATGCGGTCGATCAAAAGTGACACAATGTACAAAAGTACACAGTTGGATGCAATGAACAAACTGAAGACACAGCGGGACGGAAAGATAGCACAAAAGAAGATTGACAATAAAGACTATCAGGACAGCAATAAACTATATACAAACTCTTTGTGAACACAAAGAGGTGGTGCACGATTCAAAATAGACAAGGCTTCTAAAATACGCAAGGAACCAGGAAGTGACATTGAAAGAACTGTGTAAAATAGAAAAATAAGACGGAAAAGAAAAAAGCCTTCAAAATCATCACAATCGACTGCATGCATGCCTAAGGGAATAAATAATGGAAAAAGGAGCATTTATCTCGTTGAGTACAAAAGTGATGTGAGGAGGTCCAGCCGTGAGCCATCGTCATCTGTATGCAAGCATGCATGCAGTCGATTGTGATAATTTTTGAAGGCTTTTTTCTTTTCCGTCTTATTTTTCTATTTTTGCACGGTTCTTTCAATGTCACATCCTTTCGCATTTTTGGAGCCTTGTAGATTTTGTATCGTGCATCACCCCTTTGTGTTCATAAAGAGTTTGTGTATAGTTTATTGTTGTCCTGGCAGTCTTTACTGTCAATATTCTTTTGCGCTATCTGAGAGTCTCTCTCTCTCTCTCTCTCTCACACACTATCTCCAATCATCTGTTTGCGAAAGAGACATAATTGTAGTTATCGTCACAACAAGACAGTTATGAAAAGCATATTCAAACAAGCACATGTATTCAAGCAGTGTTAATCCTGATGTTATAATATTGAGAAAGTCGTTTAAATGATGATGTTTGTCTGTTTCAGGGTATGCGACACGCTGCGTTTCGGGAATCTTTTCCATGTGACAGTGATTCATTGCAAATTGGACAAGGCTGTTCCTGCATGTTTTGAAAAAATTACTTTACACTTTTACTTTAACGATTGTCGCAATTTCAATATGCCATATTGGCCAAAGAAATGATCAAGACGCTTCGTTGTCAATCTTTTGACATTCGCTGAAGACTGCATCATATTTTAATTGAATTTGCGGTTATTAAAAAATATGGTAAATTCAACAATTATACCGTATCCTGATCCTTGAATGTTCTCATGCCCTACCATTGACGCACTGGGTTTATATTAGGATTGTGAGCTAGCCACACCGGTGAGCCGAAGCTGAAAATGCTTGCGAGTGACTCTCATCGTGCTTAACCCGCTCGTCAATATAATAATTCTAATGGAATTCTTCAAAACTAGTTGTATTTGATCTTTTCTTCAAAGTAGTTGACCACATCAGGAAATATAGAAAGATTCACAGCAATTTCACCGTTATTTACAAATTACTATGCAAGAAGGTGAACATCTCGAGTGATGATTCAACCATTTGCTGTCAAGCCTCTAATATTCATCAATCAAGTGAAATCATTCAATACTTCAATCAGCCGCTTTTTATGCGAATAGTTCGATTGGGATATTTGTAAAATATTTTTTTTAAAAAGGCTTTATAAAAAGGTCTATAAAAAGTCTGATTTAGTTTACAGAGAGAACTCCCTCAACAAACCTAAATATATAGTAAAGATGCTTTTATAAAATTATGTAAATTTGCAACGGAAGGACATTTTCTTTTTGATAACAAAATGTTCCGACAGATCGATGGTGTTAGCATGGGGTCTTTCCTTGCTAAAGCCCACTCTAGCAAACCTCTTCCTTTCAGAATTGGAACGGAATTGGCTTAAAGTGGACTGTAGTCCCATCTTTTATTATAGATACGCAGATGACTGTATATGCATTTTTGATAATTTAGGTAAAATAAACAAGTTTTTGCAATTTCCTAATCAACAGCATCCGAATTTGGAATTTACCTCTGAAGCAGGAGGCTCAAGTATTTCTTTTTTAGATGTTGATAATGATAATTTATTTGCCGAAAGACATAACATTTAAAATACATGCACAACATCACGAGAAATCAAGGCAAATAGAAGCCCGGAGATATGCAGAACAAATCTGATAAAGGGTTGGTACGCTAAATCTGCCAGTAAGGTCAGAAAGAATTTGATCACCAAATATCATTCCGCTGAAAGTACGATCTTATAGAACGCTTAAATTCAGTTACTGTTCGTACATTAACTTCAATAGCTGAGAGGTTGTTCCAATGTCGAATGACGTCGATGGTGAAAAGGTAAGCGCGATATGAATGATGCGATGTTGGGATAATCAGTCTTGTAGGATTGCCTCGAGAGGTTCGGTGGGAGATGGTGAAAAAATCTTTAGGAATTAGAATAGTCATGTCATTCAAAAATTTGAAGAGAAAGATCAATTTGTATCTGATTCTCCGAGCATACAATGAAAGGAGGCCAAGGTTGAAAAGACGACTTCTATAATTAATGTCACGAAGATGTGGGAAGAAGCGTGTGAAACGTTTTTGAACTCACTCAATTTGTTGTATGACTCCTTTTTGAAATGGACACCAGATAATGTTTCCGTATTCTAGAATACTGCTACCATAGGATTTATACGCGTTCAATAGCAAAACAGTCTCACGCGAGATAAAGGTCTTCTTTATCATACCGAGCAACATATTAGCTTTGGATACCATTTTAGAGATATGAGAAGAGAAACCATGCGGTCTACTGACAAAAATACCAAGATCTTTAAAATCTGCAGTTTGATCAATCGTCGCATTGTTCAAGACATATTGATGTTCCTGATTAAGTCCCCCAAAACTCATAAGTCTGGTCTTAGATACGTTGATTTGAAGACCATTATTGTTGGACCATGCTTCCACACTTTGCAGATCGTTTTGAAGATTGTGCTTACCCACAGTCTGTACATCGAAGTCGGTTTTGAAGACGATGTATAATTTGATGTCATCGGCATACTTTAGTGTCGTGGAATGCTCTATGCAGTCATCAATGTCATTTATGTAAATTGAGAATAGGAGGGGACCAAGGACTGATCCCTGGATCACACCGCTACTGATATTCTTCGTGTTTGAAAGTACTCCTCTAATCCGGACACGTTGTTGTCTGTTGGTAAGGAAATTTGAAATCCATTGAAAGAGTTTGCCTTTAATTCCATAAGAGTTGATTTTGCGAAGAAGGTTATCATGAGGTACCTTATCGAAAGCACGACTAAAATCAATAAACACAGTGTCCACGCACAAACCTATATCCAAGTTGTGAGTCACAAAATCAAAAAATGTCACACCGGCGGTTTCTGTTGACGCGCCTTTTGTAAATCCATGCTAGGTTTTCAGCAAGATATTGTTATCATTGAGATATTTGAAAATAGATTTCGATATCAAACGCTCCATAATACGGCTTATACAGCTAGATGCAGCTATAGGTCGATAGTTGGAGTAAATAAGTTTGGAACCTGACTTATAGATTGGTGTAATTGTAACATGTCTCCAAGAATCAGGAATTGTGGCATGAGACATTGATTGTTGGAAAATGTGAGCCAATTTGCCAGAAATAAAATGTCCTGCTTTTTTGATAGCGACGTAGCACAAATCATCGGGGTCAGAGGAAGTGGAGTTAGGAAGTTTCTGCAAGCACTCGTAGATTTCGGACGCAGAAAATATAACGTTATCAATATACGCGTCATTCGTGCAAATATCCATAGCTGACGTAGTATTTGGCAGATCAGAAGAAAAATGAGAACAAAATTCGTCATTGAATCTGTCGGCAATCACTTTAGGATCATGTGACTTTTGACCGTCAGGACATTCAACCCTTTGTTCACATAACTCCAGAAAGCTTTCGGATTTGATTTAAAAGATAAACTGAGTTTTTATTCGTATTTCACAACAGCGACATTCATTTGATTATTCACACGACGCGAAGATGCAGATAGCTTAAGTCTATTGCATAAAGTTGGATACCTTTTACAAGATTGAAATAATCGACGATGACGCCGAACAACCGTACGAACATGCCTGTTGTTTAGGGGTGTCCACAACCTTCTCCTTTTGGATGGGATAGAAGCTTTACTAGCACTTGTAAAATTCTCCAAAGAATTGTTCCACAATACGAGTATATTGACATCACATGCATCATTACAGGGCCATGGGGAATCAAAGAGCTACTGTCGGAAAAGACGCCATTTAACTTGCGAAAATATTTGTACACAGTTATTGTGATGCTGGCTAAGAAAAGATGTAGGTAACTTTGAAACCCAAGTAATAAGAGAATGGTCTGAAGACCCAAAACGTTCATCGATGGATAAATTAGCGACATCAACAGATGAGAAAATGAGGTCAAGAATGGAACCAGATTGGGGTCTAGTGGGATGACCGACATGCTGATTCAAAAAGTTATCCATACACCACCGCACTAAAGGGTGATCACAAAGTATTGCGAGATCGGATGACCAGTTGACATCCGGAGCATTGAAATCGCCACAAATGAGATAGCTTTTGGCTTCATCAGTACACACATTATACATGTAAGATAAAATTTCATTGTCTGACCAGCTATTATTAGGAGGCCTATAGACGCAATAGACTACAACATTTCTCGGCCGACCAACAATTTCGCAGGTTACAGCTTCAACGCTATTATGATCATAACTATGAACTTCAAAAGATAACAGAGTAGAGGAAATGAATATGATGACACCACCACCGCGACTAATCTCACGGTCACGACGATACAAGGTGTAATTGTCAATTGTGAAATAGGAGTCAAATAAGTCCTTTGTGCCCCAAGTTTCAGTCACAAAGATAATCTGTGGATTATATGTGGAGGCATACACTCTCAAAAGATTGATTTCGTTGACAAGAGAGCGAGCGTTTATGTAACAACATGAGGTCGAATTATCTACAAAGTCATTACAATCAATGGTACTAATATTTTGTTGATATTTAGTTGATACACGGTCGTGAAAATGTTCGAGAAAATCAGAGTACAGGGGATATCAGAGTACAGATAGGAGAGATGTAGGTACTGTCTAGATAATTATCAGATAGAAATTGTAAATATCGTTCAATCATCATTTTTGGGATATGAGCAACGTCGCTTGAGAATATATGTCACATCAATTGATTGGCGATGTGGCGATATTGATTCTATCGACAACATAATTGTTTTTGTAGAGGACTCCTTTTCTAATGTAAACACGGTCATTCATCGAACAGCTGTTTTTTGTCTCTTTGAAAACGTCACGCAACCGCTTTTCCTCTTTACGGGTTATCACACTAGAATCTGGGTTAATAAATATCTTTCCAAATGAATTAATCACCGTCGTATTGCTCCGTAACGATCTTTGAGATCTTAGAATCTCATTTCTTGACTCAATATTATTTAATTCTATCTTTATTATACGGTTGAGACCAGGTTTCGAAAGACCTAGCCTTGACACGGATTTCAGAGACTCCGGTGAAAAGCTGTTTGACGTTTCCCGCAAAAGATAATTGACCTACGAAAAATCATCATCAAAGGTTTGTTGCTCAATGCGCAATGGTGTTCTGGGTTCCCCTGACATGATAAGATTAGATTTTCTTTTTTCCACTTCGAATTGCTCAATTTGATTTTGTTGAGAAATGAACAAATCCTTCAACTTGTTCGTTTCTAAATCAAATCTTATTTGTTCAGCTTGTATGCTGTCCATTCGTGATTCTATTCTAGTGACCTTGTCCATAATTGCGTCTAGCTTCAGCATGAGGTTCTTATCCATTTCAATAAACAACTGCTGAACA
Source organism: Prostheceraeus crozeri (assembly GCA_907163375.1). Taxonomy (NCBI): domain Eukaryota; kingdom Metazoa; phylum Platyhelminthes; order Polycladida; family Euryleptidae; genus Prostheceraeus; species Prostheceraeus crozeri. The sequence goes on along the minus strand of CAJQUW010002192.1, from coordinate 3,071 downwards.
TCATCCAGGGTTATCGATTGCGTTGAGCGTGTAGATCTAGCTGGAGGTGTGTCTTTATTTCCACTATTCGTTGGCATAATTTCGGCAGCACACTGTATGTCACTGTCACAACTGGTAATGCAACGTCACTGTATTGCTATAAAGGTCACGTGCCAAAAAATCGATAGTTGCAGTTGTCGATGAAAAGGACAGGTCTACAGAAACGCGATGAAATCAGCTGATTACAATGCGATACTGACAATACAGCTGATGAAACAGAAAGATGTAAGCACGAATAGGCACTGATGAACAACAGGGAACTCTTGCAGCAACTGACGACGATGACGTAAATGCAGCTATTACACTGATTGAAGAGCCAATCGATAATAGAAATGACACAAAGGGCACAACAATGGACGAATGCCGACGATAGAAGCCAAACCAAGCAGCCGAAGTTGAGTATGACGTCAGATAAGTATGCACGATGACAACACGATCCGAACAACACCAAATCCGATCCACAACCACAGAAAGGAACCACCAACACGGCAAAATCACGAAACCTACGAGAGACTGTCAGAGATAGAACACGACCGACCAGCACGGCAGTCATTCAGTATGTTAGCATAAGTATGTCGAATACTGTAGAGACTAGTGTGTTTCGAAAGGACACGCATACTGGGTTGTCACAAAACTTTGGAGCCAACTGCCCTAAGCAATGGCATAGAGACTTAGTATTAGGTAGGTATGATTAATCGTGCGCAGGGATGCGGAGGATAGGACTCCGACTGCGACTCCGGGGGCTGATAGGACTCCGACTCCGACTCCGGGTGGCCAATATATAAGCACTAGTTTTTTGAAAAATTAACTGGCAACCTACATCATAGATCATTATACCTGAACCTATTTTTAGGGATCATTGCTGTATCAATTCTCAATCATTTTCGATGAAAGTTCATCAAATGTCGCTTTCAGTTGGATGCATACGACTAGGAAGCTCCCATCTTCTTGATATGTGCTTCACAGTCTTTCTCCAGTCTCTACCAGGCAAGAAAATCACCATCCTTCTCAAAAATATATGAGTACATTTTCGATTTTAATATGCGCTTTAGAGGAGCCATCACACACGAATAACGTGAGGGTAAGAGGATAATGTTCTCAAGCAAACTAGTATTTCATTTTTGTCTCTGATGTGACCTTTGGCGAGTAGGTGTGATCAAGGCTAGGAAGGCTTGTCTTCTCTACTGAATCACCGAGTGAAAAGACAATCCTTTTTCACTATCACGGGTCATTCCCTCAACTATTTCAAGCTTTGCATGCCCTGCTGACTCTGTACTTTTGCTTGACGGAGAAAGTTGACATCAAGACAGTTGACAGCCATGCACAAGAATATATAATTTGCTTGTATTATATTTCGGGTCTAGTTATAGGCCGGAGTCCATAACTATACATTCACAGCAATTTCATCGTTATTTACAAATCACTATGCAAGAAGGTGAACATCTCGAGTGATGATTCAACCATTTGCAGTCAAGCCTCTAATATTCATCAATCAACCAAAACTCCTTTTATATCAAAAGCATTTGTTCAGACGTATTTTGATACTTCTTCTAAGTATTTGGAAATGAAGCACTTAGAAAATATCCATGCATTTTTAAGGAAATAATTATAGTAAGTCGAACCAATAATGTGCTTTAAGTACATTAAATTTGAGGCGAGAATGCATGTGTATGTTGCTCACCAAGAGCTTTTTGCAGGACGGTTGCTTTTTCGGCTAAAACACAGTCTTAATTAAGGAAGTCCACAATCTCGTTTTAAAATCCAGATTAATGATTCACATAAGGTTATGTGTTGAGAGGAAATGAAGGCCACTACATGCAGATGATGGGAAGTCTACAACGATGACACACTTACATTCGTTTCAGCTACACTATCTTATGTCACTTTTCTCGGAAAGTGAGTAAATTCAACTACATTTAAGACTTCAAGCCATAGCCGTGGAATTTTCTGTCGGCTCCGCCTCCGACCTGCTACCATCTGCTACCATCTTGGCTCCATCTCCGGCTCCGAAACCCTGGCACATACAACAAGCCATAAGCAATACGCCATAGGCCATAAATCATAAGTTATTAGCTGTCAGTGTTGCCCGTTTGAGAGTCCGTAGGCGATCATCTTCAATAGAACCGAGGTTGTGATATAACGCGTCATTCTTTATGCTTATGCTTCATGCTCTTACAAAAATTACAGAAATGTCACATATTTTCCTCTTCTGCCAGCTTGTAATAGGCTTGTGTAGTAGAAAGAACTTTGTCAAAATGACTTATGGCTTACGGTTTATTGCTGCGGCTGATGTCTTATGGTCTATGGCTCACGGGTGATGGCTGATGGCTTATGGCTTATGGAGGATCGCGACGTGACTTAATTATGGCTTATGACTTATTCTGTGTGCCTCCTGTCAATAAGATGGCATTTCGCTATTCCTTAATAAGATGAGTCATTGCTTAAATGTAGACACTGGGTTGTCCGCCTATAACAATTTTTACAAGCTGCTGAATTTTTATTAGAATCTCATTTATGGATCGATGCATAAACATTGAATAACGGAGGAATGATAAAGATTCATCATGGTTACACATAAAACTTTAATACAAGAATACTTTTAACCCTTTCATTCTTAAATCACTTTCAAAATCAATGAAATTGAACAAGCTTGACATCGCATTTACTGCAAAATTCTGATAAACAGATGCTTAACTATTTGACGGTGCATTTAGTTGACTTGATAGACCTACAACTAATTAATGAAGTAAAGTGAGATGAAACTAAAATTGAATAGATTGAAAATAACCTGACAAGGAAGGGTGAAAATATGACATGCATACATAACAATTATCAAAAGCTGATATGGATAAAGGAAAATAATGAACGCTTGAACACTTATTGATTAATACAAATAATTAACACACACTATGTAGTTTGTACTCCCTGAAATCACTACTGAAATAAATGGACAAATGCAGCGAGAACATTCGCACAGCAAATGAACATTGGACGAGCGTTTTACAAATGCCACCAGTTTCAAATCATGAGGC